>BQNB010019854.1:32552-63552 GCA_026074375.1 Tanacetum coccineum | reverse complement strand
ATCACTCAAAGACCAGGTCCTAGCCCATTAGTTAGGTCCAAGTGGATTGGGCCTAAAGCTAAGTCCATAGAGTCCAATTTATTACAATGGGGGGCCTTATGGCTCATTTAAGCTTATATATGACTCTTGTTATAATTTTTTAGGTTCTCGAGGTCGGGACACTTTTATTATCAGTATGTTAGCATTTTTAAACTCTCAAGAAGTGGGTCCTACCACCTCGGGTTTTAGTTATAAAAATCACTTTACATAGTATAGTGTTTGGGTAGTAGTAAATTTTGTATACTTTTATGTTTACGAAAATAGTCATAATTTATAAATCGTAAATGATATGATTGATATATCTATATCCTTAGTTTCACATTTAGGTGTACTTTACTGATCCAAAACCATTTTTGTACTTAGTTTAAGTATACTTATACATATTAACAATTTACTACATAAATGTCAAGTTACAAATTCGGACTGAAATCTTACTTTCACCATTTTGATGTCATTTATAAACCATAATGAGTTGGTTGACTATCCAATTGATTCAGAATCTATATGATTTTTTCTAGGTCTCATAGTTTTAACTTTTTAACCAATTCAGTCCGTAAATGTGACTTTTTATACCATCTGTACAGCAAGGTCAAAATCCACTAGTTTTGGTGTTTTGATCATATCTCACTCAATATTCACTTTCTAGAAATCATCCAATTTGCCAAGTGTCTACAAAAGGATTATCTACAACCTAATGTACTCAAATCCAACCTCAAACCTGTAGAAATTTATAAAACCTACTGTTCATTACAGCCCATAAATTTTATGATCATTTTGCTTGTTTTAATGGTCATTTTAGCTAGTTTTAACCTAGATTCATGCACACAAAGCCCATTTTAATTCTTGATCATCATACATCATGCATGTACATATACAATTGAAAATCAAAAGAGAACATAAACAAAACTCATGAGATTTTACCACAAGAAATATGAAGAAAATGATCAAATGATCAAAATAATAACAAAGCTTCAATCTTCAACTTGATCTTCACCCAAAATAATTTTTGATCACCATTTTCTTTACCCAATAGACTTTATAATAACCCTTATAATCTCAGCCCCAATTTGTGTATAACCTTCTTGAATACTCCTTTAAATCACCTCCAAAATGCAAGGATTACACTAGGTATTCATGTTTACTAGTGTGCTTATTATTTGATCTTCAAAATTTTTATGGATTGGTGTTTTTGGTGTGTGTGTGGCGTCAATATGGAGAGGGGGAGAGAGCAAATCAGATTTTTGAGTGTATAATATGAGTTGTGTGTGTGTTTGATGGTCAAAATAGGTTTATGTATGTAAGAGTGATACTGTCATGACACATCGTGTCTTTTATATTTAGTTATGCATGTAGTGATTCTCTATTGTTGACACCATTGTGTTGTGATGATATTCATGAAGTTACGCCTCGTGTTTCCGCCTTGGCGGGGTGTGACAGATTGGTATCAGAGCCTTTGGTTATAGAGAAGTAGGTGGTTTGGCCTAGACTATAACCTAGGAGACCCTCATATAGCTGCATTTTAGGGCCTAAGTGTTTAGTATTATAACTGTTATACTTTCCCCTAATTATATAGCTTTTTGTTGGGATATGAGATTTGATGATTACAAAACTAAATATGCAAAATTGAAGAAAGATGAAACAACAAGGACTTAATGTGAAATATTAAGTTAGCTTTCTATGTAAGCTAGGTTTTCTTGTAAACCCTCTATATAAAGGGTATTAGAGGCGTTTGGTAGAAGGCATCCATCATAGTTAGATCTCTCCAATGAGAGTCTAATAGTTAGCTTATTAGTAGTTAACTTATTAGTTAGTTTATAGTTTATTATTAGTATGAATAAAGAAAACCTTATGATTACATTGATGTTCTTATTTGTTATTCCGCTGTGATTTATTCGATGTTATTATATCCTAGATGGGCAAAACGATTTATGAAGCCTATAATTAGGTTTCCACAATTGGTATCAGAGCCTCGTGGCTCTTGATCTAGGATTACAAGATGTTTTTGGTATTGTGTTCTTGAAGAAAAGATGTACAATTATCTGTTTTTTTTGTGGTTGCTCGATCTGATGTCAATTAGGGTTTTTACAAACCTTAATTCAATACAAATAGGAATGGTGTTCTATGATGTTCCTACTAGCTTTGGTGAGTTAATCTTTAGATTAATGATGAACCCTAGTAGGAATATAGAATGATAGCAGCTTGGCGTGTAATCTTTGCTTAAAAGTTTTGTTCTTTTACATGTTAGAATGATTCATCTTGATTATACATATGTGTGATATGTACTATAAGACCCTAATAAAGATGCGGATCATTCAATAGAAGCACGTCATAGTGAAGGAACAGTTATCGATATGTTTTGATTACCATTGGATCTGTATTGGTGAAAAGAAACCCTAATTTATCTAGGTTTTGGTCGTTTGTTGTTTAGTCCTACTGGTGGACAAAAGGTTAATTTGGCACTAAGGTTACTTCTTGGCATGTCGAGTAACTGTACGTGGAATTAAAGTACCTCTACTTCTCACAAGTAAGGTTATTGGTCCTTAAAGGTGTATCGACTATGGTTACTACCAAGATATTAAGAAGCACAGAAGTAACTTGTTCATTTAATACTTTATGATGCTAAAAACGAGTTTGTACTTCCAAGATGATTGTAAAAGATTCTGGCTTTTAGGGTTTTCGTGAAATCAGGATGAAGATGTATAATGTGATGCGTGATTTATGGAGGTTGGTTATGAGTTGGAAATGGTATCTTTAATAATATGAAATCCCTAATTTATAGGGATTGCATATTTACTTCCATATAAGTTGGACGTGTTTAGTAAACTGTAGCAGATCGTAGATATGAATTGATTTGGTACGTTCTATATCTCATTATGGGCTGTACATGATATAAATTGGTATTGGACTGTACAGGTTTGAAAAGAGTTAGTACTGCTATCACTTGTTACTTAGTACTGCTCTTTTATTCACTTAGTGCTGCTCGTGTATTATATTGTTCGTTTGTACTGCTGGGTTTGAGAGCAAGTACTGCTGTTGACTTTGATATGATGTTAGTGCTGCCAACGGATTTTTAATGTTGCCAAGGATCGAGATTAATATTGTCCAACAAAAGTTTGTGTTGTTCGTGTTTAGTGTTGCTCATAAATGACTACTTCTCTCCTTAAAAGTTTACTACTGTCAATATATGAAGAAATAGGGACAATTTAGTAACAGAATTGCAACAGAATAAGCGTCGCTAATAGCTTTGGGAGGAAGGAGCAATTAGAACTACGATAGATTAGCAACATATTTGTGACAGAAAAATGTGTCACTAATTAAATGGGAGGGAGGACAACCAATTTAGTGACAGATTGGCGACGGATTAGTAACTGAATAAAGTGTTGCTAAACGGAGTAAGTTAATACTGCTGCGTTTGAATTTTTAATACTGCCAGAGTTGTCCGATAAAGCAGTTTGTACTGCTAGCTTTGTACGATATCGGATAATACACGTCGTTTGGTTCTCAGATGGATTTGGATCTCGGATGGAACTGTTTTTCACAACAGTTTATTCTTATTTATTTTATGGCTCATTTTTGGAGATTTATTGAAGATGTGATTACGAAGACGATTGATTATCACTTATTTGATGTTGTAGTTGAGTTTTTCGGATGCGTGTTCTTATCATATCTCAAATGGCTTACAATATTTAGAGGTAACTTGTTCGTGCTTACAACGGTGTGACGAAGACTTGTCAAAATCTAGCAAAGGTGTGTGATTTTTCTTATGGTGCTCAAAGCTCACATTTGCTATCACTTTAGTTATGTATCTCATAAAAGATGAGGATGTTTGTCAATAGATCGCGATCTACTTATATTTCACAAATTTATTTATAAGTTCGACATCACGTGGATAGTGCAAGTCATAAGACACAAGTTTGGGAGATTCTACTTCTTCATCAAATTTGTTATACTCAGTTTTCTTCATCAGTAATCACTACATACAGCCTATAGAGTTCGAGATTCAAGAGATGGTAAACATATTGGTTTCAGGGAAAGCTTATTGATTAAATGTTTAACCATCTACATGCACCACTTGAGGGGAAGTGTTTACAAGTTGCATATGTACAAGAAGACCCCTATTTGATGATTACAAAAAGGGGAAGAAGACTACAAGAGATATAGTTTGCAGCTTATTACGTGTGGTGACATATTCATGAAGATCTTAAGTCAAGGGGAAGCATTGAAGAGTGTTTCATACATGAAGATTGTTTTGTAATATCAAATAGGGGAAGATTGTTGGGATCAGAGATTTGATGATTACAAAACAAAATATGCAAAATTGAAGAAAGATGAAACAACAAGGACTTAATGTGAAATATTAAGTTAGCTTTCTATGTAAGCTAGGTTTTCTTATAAACCCTCTATATAAAGGGTATTAGAGGTGTCTGGTAGAAGGCATCCATCATAGTTAGATCTCTCCAATGAGAGTCTAATAGTTAGCTTATTAGTAGTTAGCTTATTAGTTAGTTTATAGTTTATTATTAGTATGAATAAACAAAACCTTATGATAACATTGATGTTCTTATTTGTTATTGCGTTGTGCTTCATTCAATGTTATTATATCCTAGATAGGCAAAACGATCTATGAAGCCTACAATTAGGTTTCCACACTTTTATTATCTTATTTTGTCTAACTTTTATTTAGCTATTTTGTCTACTATTATCTAATATGGTATATATTAATTCCTTACTATTTATATCTATGTCTCCCTTATCCGTAAGAAGTTTTGTTGGGGAACCATTTTCACACAATTGGACCTTAAGACGTGATAGAGATCCACTTAAAGATGAGCCCAATTGAGAAGGCAGCATATTAATTGGAACTAAAGGGATAGTGGCTAGCTTGATCGCTCATGTCGAATGAATTGTTGTTCCGGCATGACCACGCGGCAGTTGGGTGACTCTTGTGAGGACAAAGTCAAAACCCAGAGCAGAGGACACAGCATAGTTGTATGCGGGCTTTTTAAACTCGTCACGATGCTTACTTGATTATTCTTTCGGGATATTTTCACTATTTTGGGCAGCGCTAGAGAATTTCGTTCCTTTATGTCGTTTCGATTTTATCTTTATATAAGTAAGTATTTCTTTGATAGAGCATCCTTTCTGAGTTATATTGGAGTGGTTTAAGAAGTGCAATGTGGTATATGTGCTTATATGTGCATTATCATTGAGAGGTGTAGTTTGGAAGTAAGTATACGTATGAAATGATGCAATTATAATTATGGTGGCCAACATAATTATAAAGGCATCACACACGTAGACTTGTGACCATGATTAAATTGATCGGTGTTTGCTTGTTAGTTGGTAGTGTAAGATGTTATATTATGTGCGGTTAATATATGGAATAGTTGTGAAGTAGTAAGTTGTTCATTACGATGTATAGCCTTGCGTATTACCTAGGCGATACAGTTAAATGCTAATTATTACGATTATTGAGTTTGTTCGTCTACTCGATTATTCGCTCGGATATATAACCCTCATTTTAGCATCCCTTGTTTGTACCATGACGCTATGGATGATCTAACTTTTCTATTCGGCGTCTTGATGAATATTGGTTGTTCGGATCTGCTTCTTTGGATATTGGTACGTTCCATTAGTTCTTTCGTTGTATTGATTACTCGTATGAGTATCAAAATTTTCTTTTAAGCGCTAATTGTTCCTAAAATATTAGTGCGGATCATTACTCCGTTCTTTATATATCCTTCGGTTTTTGTACATGTTTTTGGTATGTTCAGTACCGAACGTGCTTTTCGATGGGATTGCGTCTTTTCGGATCGTGTTTTTTTTGTGTTTGTTCTTGCTGTTTTTTATTTGTTTTTGTGCTGTAGTCAGAGTACGGATGAGTCACGTTTGTTCTTCTTTCTTTTTTTTTTTTTTGTGGTTCGCAGGTCTTCGTTGGTAATTTACTCTTGTGCAGGTTCGTTTCACTGTTAGTCGGACTATCATGGTTCTCCTCCTACTTTAACTCCCTGAGCTTGCAAACAATAGATGGTGTCTAGGTCTATTAAGGTATTTTACAAATCCCTCTTTGGTATACTACGATGTTCTTGTCTTGAGTAACATATTTGATGAGTAATGTCAGAATATGAAAAAACTTTTGAAGTATATCTGATGGTGTGTGGGGAAAAAACTATTTTGAGAGATGAGATGATTTTATGTGAATACAACACTTTTATGGGAAATTGTCTCTTTAATTGTTATTTTATGGAAAACTATGTGTTCGGGAATTATGCATTCAGTGACTAGTACAGTTAGTTATATTAGTTAGTACTTGCTAGTTGTTATTAGTAATGATAGTTCGAAATGTGATAAGTAATGATCAAATAGTTCGTGACGATTAGGATAAAGTAGTAGTACAGTTTATGAGCTTATGCATGAGATATCTAGGAAAGGGTATATATGAATGATCTTTATACGCGTTGTGTAAGCCCATTAGGGTTTTCTTAGTCTGAGAAAAGGGAACCCTAAGGCTTAGTTAGTGTAGATATAGGTTTTCTACACAGATCATAGAGATGAAATAGTTACTAATAGCTAGTAATCGGTGAAAACCTAGGCAGATTCAAGGTTTAATATTAAAAAGTTTTTTGTGATATTTCAATATTGTTATTCCTTAGCAGTATTGATTAGATTCCGAATAATAAATAATGTTTATCAGTGTTTATTATTGTTGCTTTAGATTTATCTAACAGAGGCAAAATATTTGCATAGCTGAAGGTTAAGATCTATTGTAGTAAAACGATAGTAAAATGATCCAACAAGTGGTATCAGAGCTTGTGTGGAAACTCTGAATAAGAAGAACTCAATTGTAAGATGGCAGAACAAGACATTCCTCCACCCACTATCACAGCAATGAAAATCCCTATCATCAGGAAGGGAGAATATGATATTTGGAGCATGAGAATGCGACAATATATCTGTCACACAGACCATAACCTATGGGATGTTATTATCAATGAAGATCTAGAAGAAGAGCCTGCACCAACTGGTGAAACATCTACTCCTCTTGCTCCTAAGACTGCCAAACAACTAGCTATTAAAAGGAATCAAGAAAGAGTTAAGAGCATCTTGCTTTTAGCAATACCTGATGAATACCTCCTCAAGTTTCACAATGTTGCAGATGCTAAATCACTCTGGGAAGCAATCAAATCAAGGTTTGGAGGTAATGAAGAATCCAAGAAGATGCAGAAAAATGTTCTAAAACATCAGTTTGAAAACTTTACTACTGCATCAAATGAAAGTCTGGACAAGGCTTATGATAGGTTCCAAAAACTCATAAGTCAATTGGAGGTTCATGGTGCTCCAATATCAAAGGAAGATATCAACCAGAAGTTCCTAAGAAGTCTTCCTCCTTTATGGAATCAAATTGCTCTAATCATGAGAAATAAGCCAGACATTGATGAGATTGATATTGATGACCTCTACAACAACCTTAGGGTCTATGAAGATGAGATGAAAAGGTCTTCAAGTTCCACTTCTACTTCTCAGAACTTGGCATTTCTTTCCTCTGAGAACACTAGCAGTACTAATGAAGTTAGTACTGCCAGTGGAGATTTTGGGGTTAGTACTGCTGGAGGAATTAGTCAAGTTTCAACTACCCTATGTGCTCATGATGTAGCGTGCTCTTTCTTTGCACAACCAACAACCAGTCCTCAACTTGAAAATGAGGATTTTCAGCAGATTGATGAAGATGACTTGGAAGAATTGGATCTTAGATGGCAGGTGGCTATGTTGATGGTCAAAGTGAAGAAATTCATTCAGAAGACAGGAAGGAACTTGGATTTCAAAGAAAAATGACATGTTTCTCTTGATAAGTCAGAAATTGAGTGCTACAACTATCACAAAAAGGGCACTTTGCTAGGGAATGCAGATCTGGAAGGAATCAAGGGAGAAGATCTTATGGTGATAATGGTGGCTCAAGATGGTCTAGGAGGCTATGACTGGAGTAATGATTTTGAATTAGAACCAGTCAACTATGCTTTAATGGCAATCTCTTCTTCAAGCTCATCAAGTTCTTCTGACAATGGTGTATAAAAATGTTCTAAACAATGTCTTGAATCTTTTAAAACTCTTCAAAAGAATTATGATAGTGAAAGAGAAAATCATAGCAGAGCAAGACTAGAAATTCAGGGTTATGAGTTAGCCTTAGAGTTACTAGAATCTAGGATACTTGTACATGAAAAGAATGAACTGGCTTGGGGTGAAAAATATGAGTTTCAAAACTATGCGCTTAAATGCAAAGAAATAAAAATTAACAACCTTAACCTAAAATTAGAGGAAGTTGTTAAGGAAAGAGATGAGTTAAAATTAAAGATAGAAAAATGGGAAGAATCGTCCAAGAATCTTGATGAATTACTCAACAGTCAAATGAGTGCTAGAGATAAAACTAGTTTAGGATATGGCACACAACTGAATCAAATGAGTAACAATTGTAAAACTGATAGTGAGATTAGTTTGAGTGTTTTTGACGTCCGATCAAGTGATGAAGAGAACACACCAGCAAATGATAGGTTCTCTAAAGTAGATGAGTTTCATGTTGTTCCCCCTCTTATAACAGGGAACTTCCTAACCCCAAGAGCTGACATATCATTTGCAGGTTTAGATGAATATGCCATTAGGAAGAAAATAATTAAGTAAAAAACAACTGATATTAATACTAAAACAAGTGAGATTATAGGTGAAACAAATGAAGTAAATACTCAAAAACCTAAGACAGTCTATGGATCAGTTAACAGAGATAAAGTTATCATTGAGGATTGGAACTCAGATGATGAGGATGATGTGTCTGAAGTGCAAACAGTTAGTCCTGCTAAGACTAATGAGACTCAAACAGTTAAAACTAGAGTTGATAAAATTGGTCAAACTTCTCAGAAACAAGGAATTGGATTTAAGAAAATAAAAGCGTGCTTTGTCTGTAAAAGTATTGACCATTTGATCAAAGATTATAATTTTCATGACAAACATAGTCAAGAACCTAAGCTGAAAACTATGGTCAATACTAGTCCAAGGGTGGACAAACCAGTGTGGGATAATACTAAAAGGGTTAATCATCAAAATCTTTCAAAATATCCTCATTTAAGAAAGACTTTTGTCCCATCAGGAGTACTAACAAGAACAGGTTTGATTACTCCTGTCAAGTAAAATAAGAAAAGAGCAGTTCACATAGTTAGTACTGCTAGGCCAGTTAGTACTGCTAGGCCTGTTAGTACTGTTAGACCATTTGCCCCAAAAATAGCACAAACTGGTGGTGCTATTAGACCAATTTACCCAAGAATGGAAAATGTAAGACCAAGAGGCTCATATTTACCTATCAAGAGGTTTTACTACACAAAACTAGCTTTTAGACCTAAAGACTTAAAACAAGATGTTAAAACTTTAGGGTTCAAAATATGACTACTGCTGGGACAAGAGCAGTAGTTAATACTGGTAAGGGTAAGATGGATACTGACCTTAAAAGTTCAAATCCTGTTTTTAAGTAGTCATTTACTAATTCTAGACAATCTACATTCAAAGCATGATTACTTAAGGTGTTTTGAGTTCAACTTGAAGCTACAAGTGCAAATAAGCTAAAATCTAGCTTATTAAGGTTTAGAGGCTAGGGAGCCAATAGGAACAATGGTCCGGCTCAGACTACACCTTAAAATATATATAATATAATAAAATATCAGATATATAGTAAGGATAGTCTAAAGGCAGAGTCAATGATACCGAGAAGTGGTATAGAGTTTTCCCGGGTCGTAAATCCCCAACGAGGCTGGAATGGTAAATCGATACGAATGAATTGATGATTTGAATTGAGAAACAAATGATTTTGATTTTTAACTAGATAAACTAAAATTAATTAAAGAAAACTAAAATTATTCTACAGGAAACAAGCAGTGGAAATTGGGAACCTTAATTAAAACTACGGGGAGCAAAAATAGTTATACGGATAAATCCTAAACTACGGGAGTCAAGAACATGGTAAATGGAAATCCTAAAAATCTTACGGGAAACAATAATTAGCTAAAAATGATTGACTAAAATAATTAAAATTAATTAACTAAATTAAATATGCAATATTAGACTATTCGTGAATTAATAGCAAGCCTAAAACTAAAAATTATAAAAATAAAGTCCTAAAATTATTTTTAAAAATTTAAAATAAATCAAAAATAATTCTACACTTTTAAAAGAAAATGTAAAAATTTTCAAAAACGGAGTTCGAAAACGAACAAAACGGTAAGAAACGAAAAATCCGGGCTCGTAAACGGGCCCGGAACTGAATTTTAAGCAAAAATTACCCTACACAAGTTTTATTAATTTTAATATAAACTAACTGATTAAATAAAATTTTATTAAAAAGAAAAATATTTTTTTGTTAATTTTTGTATTTTTTATGAATTTTCTAAGATTAAAAAAACTAATAAAACTAAATAAATATAAAAGACAGAAAATATAACTACAAAAAATCTGAAAAAATCAAATTAAATAAAGAAAAAGTTGAGGAATCTAAAAATATAAAAAGCCCTAAAAGTTACTGTTTGAATTAAAAGTAATTAAACTAATTAAATCTAAACCTAATTTAAATTAATTAAATTAAATAAACTAACTAATGTTAACCTAAGGGACTAACAGTGAAAGGACAAAAGGACTAACGGGGTAACAGGCTAACTAACCACAGGGACTAACAATTATAACTATAAAAGAAGCAATTACACAAATGGTCCCTGAGGTGGACCCCGATTACAAGAAGGGTCCAACTAGCTTATTATCAAAAAGTCAAAACAGCAAACTTGTTCAGGGGCTTAATGGCAACATTTTTCCTAAAAGGCACATAAGCTGAATCCAACTTAATAAGCTAGAAAGATGAGCTTTTTGGGGCTGCAGTAGCTTTTTAAGCTTATGAGCTTATTTGTCTTTCTTTTTGAGGTTTTAAGCTGCAAAATAAGCTAGAAACTAGTTGAATAAGCTACTAGACCTAAAGGAGACCTAAATAAGCTAAGGGAACCTAGATTAAGCCCTAAAATAAGCCTGTTGACAATTGAAGGCTATAGACCATGTTTTAATAAAAAACAGAAAAAGCACGACTCTAATGCTCAAATAAGTAAGCTAAAGGGGAAACAATCTATGAGATTTTGGGAATTTAAGAGATACCTATAAGCTAGCTTAAAGAAAAGCAAAAACATACTAGGTCCTAGTGGAGCAATAAGCTGGAAAAGGGTGCTGAATGTGGGTGCTCAGCACCAGGGGAAAACAGCTAGGCTTAAGGGAGCTTATTTGGGCTTATGAATATAAGCCCTCAAGAGCTTATTAGCCAAAACAAAACAAAAACAGAATCAAAGGGGTGCCTAATGAGCTTATATTCAAAAGATGAGAGCTTAGGAAACAATATAAGCTGCTGAAATTGTGGCTTGAATTTGAGGGTTCTAAAAAAATGCAAAGCCAAATTTGACTTAAACTTGGTCAAACCCAAGGGACAGCAACAAGGGCTTGGGTTTATGGGTAGAAACAACACCAAAGAGCACTTAAACAATGTGCTTAAGCTGCTTATGCAGCTTGAGCACTTAAGCTCAAGGTGGCTTTTTCAGATTTTGACAGAAACCAAAAGGGCACTCAAAAACTTATTTCCAAACTAAAGGTGGTGATTTTAATGGATTAATTAAACCTACACACTCAGCCAAAAGTGGCTGAGTGCACTTGACCCACAACACCACCCATTTGACCCATTTTCAAGCTTAAAAACCAAACACCCCTTAAATCTAGTAGAAAAAAAAAAAAAAAAAAAAAGAAAAAAAAATGAAGTTTTACTTAGTTTTACTCAAAACTATTAATAAGGATTTTAGATCAATGACAGCAGGGTAACAAGTAAACTAAATTTTTTTCAGGATTAACAAAGAATTAAAAAGACGAATAATATTGAAAATCACAAGAAATTTAACATTAACTTCAAAACTTGAATTAAACTTTTAAAATAGTAACATTACACTTAAAAAGCAAGCTGGAAACTTAAATTACAAGTTGATTAAAATTTAAATAAAAATAAGCTAAGAAAAACTAGTGTGTGGTTCGGCATTGTGTTTTCTTGAATTTATAGAAGCCTCAAGGTCTTCACAGCTTCTATCTTTGTGTTTCTTGTGTGAGTTGAAAGCTCAGCATCAATCCTAGCCCTTAGATTAGAGTTGTGTTTCTTTTTGATCACAATCCGCCATTGATTTTTCTTGGGTTATGGGGGATTGCCAACATGGCAAGATTAAGAGGTTAGTGGGTTGTGGGTTTAGGTTGGGACTGGGTAAACGAGTGGTTGGGTAAAAGATGGAGAGGTAACATGTGATGGTGGTGTTTTTGAGGAGATGGCGGGAAAGGAGTTGAGGAGGGTGAACGTTTATTGGTTCACAGGTTTTTAAAAGTTTCATTTGCCCAAAAAGAGACCCCCATCTTTCATCTTATCACTCTTTTGTTTCTTTTCTTTTTTTTTAGTTATAAAAAAGTTTGAAAATAGGCATAAACAGCCCTTGTGTTTATTGAAACAAAGATATAAGAAGGTTTGTGGATTGGCAGTTTCAGCCCTTGTGTTTTATAAAGAGATAAAAGGTTTTGTAAAATTACAAATTCAGTCCCTCTCATGTTTAAAACACTTTTCTTTTATAAAACAATTTTCAGAATTGACAATTTAAAGTCTAATGATTTATAAAAATGGTTTTTGGGCCAGGTACTGGGCTTGGTTATGATTGGCCAACTTGGTGCGTTTGGGCCCAATAAGGTTTGTGCTTCTGTTAATGGGCTTTTTAAGGCCCCATAAGGTTGGAGTGGTTTTTGTTTTGCACAATGGGTGAGATTGCTTGTTTCAAGGGCTAGATCGGGCCTTCAAGAGTCTTCATAGTCCCTCTGTCAGTTTGCACACAAATGGGCTGTTGTCATTGATTGAGGCCCATTGGTCTTCACTGTCCTGCAATAATATACTATGGGCTTTCCCGGCCCATCAGATGGGTTGAATTGCAACCATTAGTACTCCTTCAATTACGCCTCCGGTTTTGACTGTTAATTTTGTTGAGTTGACTTGACATTTGACTTTTCTGATCTTTTGGCTTTGTCCTTCACAGCTTTCCATTCCAGTCGGTTTTTGTCTGTATTTAGCTTGTTATTCGTCCTTTTTCTTGGTTTAATCCTTTGCCCTGCACAACACAATGAAAAACAAACATATCTTAGTGGCAGTTTTTGTCTGGTTTTTGGTCATTTAAAGTCGGGTTTTTAATGAGAAAGGTAATGTGTATTTAAGCACGATAATTACCAAAAATCCCCATACTAAGGTATTGCCGTGTCCTCACGCAATGCTATGAAGTAAGGCAATTTACAATAAGAAAACTAAGACTCTTGACCCCCTCCGATAATAACTTTGAAAGTAGCAAAGGGTTGTCAAAGGTTAGAATCAATAGCTTCGACAAATCCCGATTACACCAATATTTTGTATGTACATTGACTAACTCTAATAATTTTTTTTTTGGATTTTTGAATGGTTTGTCTTTCTTATTTAATTCACATGTATCATAGAGTGAGAAACGTCCATAGAATGATCTACGGATGTCCTGACGGAAAATTTCCATCGTCCCCGGATTTTTCACTATGTTTTTTTTGTTTTTTTGTATTAAGCCAAGCAATTAAACGAGATCATTGTCGAATAATTTTAGGTGTAAAGCCCTCATACTTATAACTTGTGAACTTTTGAACTCCCCGACATGGATAGAATGATTACTTGATGTGTGCTTGATTTAGCTCACCCATGCGATCAACTTATTCTCATAGTCCACAAAGTTGAAGCGTGACTCAAAGCAACAATTTATTAAGACTTTGCAACTTGATTTTATAGAACTTCAAAATTTTTTTTTTTTTTTTTTTTTTTTTTTTTTTTTTTTTTTTTTAGTTCTTAAAGCTAGGAATGCTTTGCTAGTTTGAACACCATACCTAGGCCTCAACTCCCTAGGTAGATATCAACAACCAACGTCCGGTGTTCTTAGTTTGAAAACCCACCCCGTTGCTAGCGTAGTGGGAAATCACATCAACACCTTCTTCCTAATATGGCTAAGGATTAGTGTCTTAGTTTGAACCCTCACCTAGACCTTTCTTCCAAGTGAGATATCACGACACAAAACAACCATCCCTAGAAGCAAAGAGGTCATAGTTTGAACCCCCACCTCGTGTAAAGCGGAGTGGGATACACGATACAACTAATTACGTGCTCATATAATCAAATGTATGCTTTATTGGCTATTAAATCCTTTTCAAAACTTTTGCTTTTTAAGAAATCAAGTCACAAATGTGAAGCTTTTTCTGAAAACATCGATTGACTTAGCTGAATTAAATCGAACACGTATGATTAGGTGGATTAGAAGCTTATGGGAGAAAAAGAACACAAGTTATTCATATAAGTTTTTAGACGGAACTTGCTTGACACATCAACTTATATTTGACTCTATCATTTCTCGTTCTTCACTTAAGAATTCAAAGCAAATAGAATTCGTGAAAGCTTTGCCAAAAGAACTAGCTAAGGGCCTTCAACACGCCCGATTCGAGTCAAAATTATTCTTACTCACCTTTATTCTATTTTTTGAAAATAATTTTTTTTTTTTCTTTTATTTTTTTTCATTTTTTTTGGTATTTGAAGAAAATTATGTGTAAAAACTGATTACGTGATAACAAAAACGGCTGTCAGCAAACATCAAATCGAAGATAACCCCCCCCCATACTAGAACTAAACATCGTCCTCGATGTTTTCAAAAGGGGTTCCTTTTACGAAATCTAACTAGGCCGTTTATAAGAAGCCAAAGATAAACTTAGTCGATAAGATTTGGATACTGAATTCACCAAATTGAAGCTGAATGGAAGCTTCGAGTTAAAAATGACAAATCGGAGAGCCTTCACAATCCGGGAATACCTGGTACATAGCAATACAAACCACACAAAAACATTGGAACCAAAACACGGGTAATGGAAAAATGAAAGCCTTCTCAACACTTATTTAAACATACAACTACGATAGCATGGGGTGCCATCCACGATGCGCTGTTTAGGTCCCGACGCCTTGACACCGTCCCCGAAATTATTGGTCCCAATGGGGAAACGTTTGGAGATCTGGGACAACCTCGTTGGTACTCCCCTCCAAAGTAATGTTGATAACGATGACCATATCACTTTAAAAAGTTGGGCCAGGGATTTGAGATAGCTCCCCGACGGTGCCATAAGGAAAAACTGGACACACGGTGAATGGTCCAGACAACCGGGATTTCAGCTTGCCCGAGAAAATCATGAGTCTAGAATTGAAAAGGAGAACACGATCACCAACGTTGAAACGCGGTTTTTTTTGATCTAGCATCGTTATCCTCATTGGTTTTCTCTTTATGAGATCAGAGAGTTCTCGAGCCTGATCACGAAGTTCATTTAGTTCATTCATTGAACTTTCCTGATGATCACCCCGCTGTTATGAAATATCAAAATTGTATGCTTTGAGAGCCCAGTAGCTTTGGCTCTAGCTCGATCGTTAGATGAACATCTTCCCTTACACAAAGTTTATATGGAGTACAAACCCGATTGGTGTTTTGTAACGCTGTGCGGAAAGGCCCATAAAGCATCTCTAATTTGTCCTGACCGAGGCAACGATGTTTCTCCCACCGTTCTTCAAGAATACCTTTAAACCAACATTGACACTCACTTGCCCACGTTGTTTGGTGGGTGAATACGCGGTGGAGAGACGGTGAGTGACTCCATACTTAAGCATGACTTTTGTAAATTAGTCATGTAGCAGAAGTGAGTTCCGCGATCTACTTATGAAAGCGTCAGGTGCACCAAAATCGAAAAAGAGTTATTTCAAAAAATTTACAGACAACTCAGCATCATTGGGGGGGAGCGCTTTTTGCTTTCAACCCATTTTTGACAAATATTCAACAGCCACGAGTTGTAACTTAGTTCCTCCTTGAAACCGGAAACGGCCCCATAAAGCCAATGCCAAGCCAGATGTCAAAGATTTTCGCAACTTGGATGGAGTTTTGTGGCATCTCAGCTCGTTGGCCTAATTTTTTTCCTTGACGTTGACAAAAGTCCACAACGGGTGACAAAAGTCCATGGTGCATCCTTGTAATATGGAGGGCCAATAGAATCCTGAATCGAAGATTTTTCTTGCTAGTGTATATTGGCACCATAGTGTCCCCCTGTAGGTCCACTGTGGCAAGCTTGAGAAATGTCTCAAAGCCTTCTTGGCCAGAACACAACGTCTTATCACCAGATCAGCACAGATCTAAAACAGGAAAAAAAAAAAGATCAACCCAGAAATAATGCTTGACATCCTTGAAGAATTTATTTTTTGTTGGGATGTCATTCCTGAACACGAATTTTCCCCGCATGGAAATTTGCAAAATCGGCAAACCATGGGGTGCTTGATCTTGAAGAGCAATATGAAACCAAGAGTTTTTCGAGAGGAAATGCTTCATTGATTTCTTTGTTCTCTATTAGTCTTGATGCGATTATTCAAGTCTGACAAATGACGGCGGCGAGATTTTCAGCTCCTATATTTTGTCTCGAATTTTCATATACAAATTCTTGGGAGCAACAAGATTCCACCGCATGAAGTCTTGGCCTTAGCATCTTTTCATGGCAAAAAGATACTTTGATGGCCGAATGATCAGTATACTCTAATGCTTTTTTGACATAACATATATGACCTAAAATTCACACAGCATGACACTACAGCAAGTAACTCTTTTTACAGATAGTAGTGTAATGATTTTGAGGCCTCGTATCATAGTCTTGCTAGCATAAGTGTATAGTGAAAATGCTTGTTTTTTTCTTTGCCCGAGGACTGCCCCCAATTGCGAAATCGCTAGCATTCGCACATCAGTTCAAAAGGCAAGTCCCAGTCGTGGAGCAATAAGAACGGAGCATCAGTCATCTTCTTTTGATGTGTTAACAGGAATCGACACAACTCTTCAGAAAAGATAAACGGAGTCTCTTTTTCAAGCAAATTAAGTCATAGGACGGGCAATTTTCGAGAAGACCTGAATGAATCGTCTTAAAAACCGGCGTGCCAAGGAAACTACGGACACCTTTGTCTGAAGTCGCATGAGGAGTTTAGCTATACTTCGACATTAGCTCTATCAACCTCAGTCCCGACTTAAGAAATTTATTGTCCGAAACTATTCCCTTCCTTTACCCAATGAAATGGCTTTTTTTCCCAGTTTTTAAAGACAAATTGGTGTCTTCACACCGCTAGTCAACACTTTCTAAATGGTAAGCACGTTACAAAGAGTCCCCAAAGACCGAAAAGTCATCCATGAATACTTCCATTGTTTTCTCAATCATATCGTGGAAAATTGCCATCATACATCTTTGGAACGTGCCCGGAGCATTGCATAGCCCAAAAGGCATGCGACGATAAGCAAATGTCCCGTATGGGCATGTGAAGGTTGTCTTTTCTTGATCTTTTGGGTCAATTGGGATTTGAAAGTAACCGGAGAAGCCCATCGGAGGAAAACAGTAGTAATTCGTTCCCTCTAGTCTCTCGAGCATTTGATCCATGAATGGTAAAGGAAGTGTCTTTTCGGTTGGCTTCATAAGTTTTCAGTACCAATACAACACGCCATCCCGGTGAACCAATTCGAGTAGGAAATCATAGCACATTCTCTTCATTTGTGATACATCATACCTCCTTTTTTAGGTACACATTGTACCGGGCTCACCCAAGGCTGTCAGAGATGGGTTAAATCAATCCACGTCAAGGAGTTTTTTCAACCTCCTTTTTATTATAACATCGTGAATTTTTGAGGTTTTACCCTTCTCTGACTTTGTACAGATGGTTCATAGTCCTCTCCAATAGAATTTTGTGAGTACATAAAATTCCGGGCAACACCCTTTAATATCGAGAGTTTCCAAGCGTTGGCTCGCTTGTGGGAACATAAGAACCTTCAGAATGCTTCCCTTTTCCATCTTTTAAGTCTTTAGCAATTATGACAGGCAACTTGTCGTCCACCTTCTAAAAAATGCGAATTCAAAGATGGGGTGGCAGTTCCCTTGAGTTCAACCTCGTGAGGTTCATTAATGAAAGGTTCACGGTTTTAGCTTCACAAGTTTGAGTTCTCTTTCCTACCTCCGGGCATATATTGTTCATGAGTTGGGAGGGGGGGGGTGTGTGGTCACCATGTTTAAAATTGCTTCTAGAATCAGGATGTCCCCCTCAGATCTCTGATAATTGGTCAACTTCATGATGATGGATCAACCCTTCTAGAGCAAGAAACGAATCTGCTTCTTCAAAATAAGAGAAAGTCCCTGACCCGAAAGGAGTGAAGTTGGGAGAAGCATGCACCAATGGCTCAAAATATGGATGGGATTTGCCACTCGCGATCACTTTTGAAAATCTAGGACCTCTTGACGAATACTCATCACAAGCCATTTCGATGAACTTTCGATGTTTGTTTGCCGTCATATGGTCTAATCAGCTTTGTATTTTGAGGTTAGGTCCAAGTTGAATGTATGGCTTCCTGCCAAAACGAAGGGTAACTCTCCTCCATTAAACATCTATCAAAGCAGACTTGTTTTAAGAAACATCGCCCAGAATCAAAGGACTCGGGGTCTGTTCAAAAACAACAACAAACGAATCAGCTGGAAATGGAACTTTCCACAACCATTAGACACGTCTTTAGCAATAGCCAATTGGTTCAGTGATTGAACATCTGCTAGCTCTAACGTCATGGCAAAGTTGGGGTTAGTTCAGGAAGAGTCGCGATTCTTTCTAGACGAATAAGGCATGAGATTAATGCTCGCACCAAGATCGGCCAATGCGTTGCATGTAGTAATCCCCGTAAATTCACATGGAATCAGAAATCGGCCAGGGTCTCCAAGTTTCTTTGGTAACTTGTTGAGGATGACCGCTGAACAGTTCTCATTCAAAGGAGTTCTTGCCAATTCGCTCAATTTTTCTTTGTTTCCAATTAAGGTTTTTAAAGTCGAAGCAAATTTAGGCATGAGCATCAAGGCATCGGTAAAGCTAATCTCGAAACTCAAATCTCTAAAGATTTCATAGAATTTCTCGATTTGGTCGTTAGCTTTTTCCTTGCGCCTTTCATCATTTCTTCTTGATGGAAATGGAATTGATGCTTTAGGAATTGGAGTAACAACAGGAGCAACAACAGGAGCAACATTGGGCTCAGGATTTGGATTACGAGACTGAATTTGAACAACAGGAGGTTGGACGTCTTCGGTGCTTCCGTTATTAGCAGGAGGCATCGTGTCCTTTGTCACCTCGGCGTCATGATTAACTGCTTTCGGTCCTTGGATGGTAACACCACTTCGGGTAGTGATACCTTTTAAATCTTCCTTTGGGTTGGTAACAGTGTTACCAGGAAGAGTTCCAGAACCGGAAGTAGAAGCTGTATTAGCAGTAACAAATTTTGAAAGCATGTCAGTCAAATTTGCCATTTGGGATTGCAGGTTTTGACCTTGGTTTTGCATGTTTCTCAACACTGCATCATTGGCTGTGACATATCTTTCAAAATCTGTTTTTGACACACCGTGTGTCTGAGGAGCAGGTCCTTGATGAGCTACTGGTTGATTGACCGGAGGTCGATAAATCTGACCTTGGTTGAAATTGTTTCCTCTGTTTTGATTGAAGTTATTTCCTCGATTGAAATTATTTTGACTATTTGCATGAGGATTCTGAATGGGAGGAAAACCAGGAGGTCGAATTTGATTTGAGACCATTGGAGGTCGATAACCAGAGTTAGCTTGGTTGAAATTGGCCGCAGCGGCCTGGGACACATACTCTTGGATATTGTCATGGTAAATGTTGCTATTAGTGGTCGGACAGTTTTGATAAGAATGACCTCCCCCACAAGTTACACAACTTTGTTCAACCGCTTTTACGGGGGCGGAAGCTGGGGTTTGGTTCTTTCTGTCGAGAATTAATGCCCGAACCATGTCTTTGAGTTCAGCAACATCAGATGAGACTGCTGGGGTGGAAGAGCTTGTACTCATTTTAGCTACAACAGCTTTGTTTCTTGATTGACGTACCTTAGACTTGCTCTCGATGATTTTTAAACATTCTCGAGGCATTTTGTCTAAGAAGTTACCACCGGCAGCAGAGTTCAATGAATCTTGATCAATTGAGTTTAGGGCATTATAGAATGTATCGAGTTGATGCAATTCTGAAAACCCATGATGAGGGCATCCCCTTAAAAGATCATTGAAACGATCCCAAGCCTCATAAAACGTCTCATCAAATTTTTGCTAAAATCTCGTGATTTCATTTCTGAGATTTGTCGTTTTAGAGGGAGGGAAGAATTTGTTAATAAATTTCGAAACAAGATCATCCCATGTTTCAATCGACCGAGGGGGTTCTTTTTCCAGCCATATTAATCGGGCTGCCCTTCGAAGGAAAACGGGGAAAGGAGAAAAGCATAGCTTAAACCGAACGTATTTGGTACGGTTCGAAATCTTCATCGTAGGAAGTATCTTGTTGAAATAACGGATTGTGAGCATGTGGGTCTTCTTTATCATTGCCAAAAATTGCTTTTTTTTGACTAGATTCAGAAGTCCTGGCTTGATCTCAAAGTTATTCGCGTTGTGATTTTCCGGAAATAACTATCGCATCCTCGTAACCCTCGGTGGGGTGTTCGAGCAATTGCGCAATTTGTACGATTATCAGCCATCGGTAAACTATGGGAGGTTTATCAGGTTTCCATGATTAGTGATTCAACAAGAAGTTTGTCGAACTTGTGTGTTGCGACGTCTACGGGCTTGGAGAACGAGTGCGCATGACAAAATAGAAATTACAAAAGAAATTTTACACTAAATTTTTTTCTTTTTGGTTTTTCAAAGATTTCTTCACAATTGATTTTAAGGACAATGAGATAAGACAACTTAAACCAAATAATCTACTTACTTCACGGTAACTCTCAAAAAGATAAACTCACAGGTGAGCGGAGGAGTAGGAATAGCGCGAAGCTTATTTCTCCTTTCGGGTCGTAGTTCTTAGGAACAACCCTCCTTATACCCACTTTATAGTTTGTTTAACCTTTCAAGGTGAGCCGTTACAGTCGGTAAAGAGACACAAAAGGCAAGTTTTTAAATCTTTTGTTCGAGTTTGGGAACTCAACAAGTTCACCGAACTTATTATGTTAATACCTCAGTTGAAGAATATTATATTTTGGTTATTTTACAATTTCGTGAATTTTATTTTCTTTCTTTATGGACCAAAGTTTTTATATTTTTGATTTTTCTTTGGATTTTTATCGATTATATTATACTTTAAAAGAAATGAAAAATATTTTTGTACTTTTTTATATTTTTATAATAAAAGAAAATATTCACAATTTCAAAAACAATTGATCAAACGTAACGATAAACGGTTGCACAGCCTCCCCGGCAACGGCGCCAAAAATTGATCGGTTCAAACTATACCTTAAAATATATATAATATAATGAAATATAAAATATATAGTAAGAATAGTCTAAAAGCAGAATCAATGATACCGAGAAGTAGTATAGAGCTTTCCCGGGTCGTTATCCCCAAAAATCGAGGCTGGAATGGTTTAATTCGATACGACTCGAAAAGATTTGAGTTTGAAGGATGGATGAGTTTGGGGTAAGGGAAAAATGTCATTTTAACATAACGAACTAAAACGTTTAGAAAAAAACTAGAAATTATGAATATTAAAACTGAGAAAACGAAGGCCGAATCCTCGAACAAAAAGGTGGGCAACATAAATTCTTAAAAATAAGCTCGAAGATATTTTCGATTCTAAACTACTCTATGGAACCAAATAAGAAGATGAAAAAGACTAGACCGAAAACGGAGTTCGTTGACCAAAAAAACGATATGTCAAAACAAATCCGTACCCGGACCGTTCTTTAAAAGATGGAAAAATTATAAAATCCACCCTAATTGGTCATAACCCATACCAAGACTTGTTTTGACCCACTTTGAATGCTATCCCAAACACCCCTTTATTTCAAAACTGTCAAACCAAAGTGGGTAATTAAAATCCCATTTTTTTAAGCAAAAACTTTGAAAACTTTTTATCTCACTTCTATTTTATTTTGACTATTTTTAAGCTATTTTTAAAACTCAAAAATCTAGCTTATTAAGAAAAATAAGCTAGTTTCTTCTATAGATCTTATTTCTAATATCTTATGACAGTTTTTTTGATGAGATAAGTGATAATTTAACACTAAATTATGCAGTTAAATATCTTACAACAGCCAAATAACATAACTCTAAACTAATGTGGTTTACAAGATTGAAATGCAAATAGCTCCCATTCCTTAAGCTGAAAGATAAGCTAAATGAAAATAGAAAATTTGAAACCTTGGATTTTTGTTGTCTCAGAACCAAGGCCACTCTTTCTGAGTGAGTGGCCTAAAAAAAACCTGTCCTATGGTCCTTAGCTCTAATCCATTGTGCAATAAGCTCATAGCTTTTATTAGATTATTTCTCAAACAGCTTCCAAAATCACAATCATATGAGCATTTATGAACAAATTCAAATTTTAAAACAGTAATTAAGAACTTTTAACAGGTATTAATAATGAACTTTTGAGCTTATAACAAGAATAAGCTCAAATTAGCTTTATTGAGAGTTATGAAGTAAAAACGCTTAAATTTTATTAAAACTGGTAAAATGTCCCAAATGCATAAGAGAGGTTAACTTGAAAACACTTTAAACTACAATAAAAACTTAATTAAAAACTGAATTAAAACTTAATAAACTGAATAAATTGCCACAATGGCTTACAAGGCTTTTATAGCCGAAAATCTACACTAGGTCTTCTTTTTCTCTTTCTTCTTGTTGTGCTTGTTTGTAGACACACAAACACAGGTGTGTTTGTTTGGTGTGAGGTTTTAACTTTAATCTTGGCCTTTAATTCTTCCAAAGTCCATCCTAGCCGTCGAAATAGGTCTTGGGGGGTGTGGGATTGCCAAGTTGGCACATTTGTTGCTAGGAAAGGTAGTGGAGGAGGGGGGAGATGAATATCCATGGTGGTGGTGAAGATTCACAGGGTAAAAGTGGGTTAAACAGCCCGTGAGTGTGTTGGGAGGGAAAAAGAAGCGGTGGGAAATGAAGTTTTGTCAGGGGTTATAACAGAGTGAGTTTGAGAAATTGGCAAAATTGGTCCCTCTACAGTTATCGGTTTAATTCACAAAACTGGTCTTGCTTGAAAATAACTTTTGGGGACTTGGCAAAACAAGTCCCCAAGAGTTATTTAACTCTTTGCATATTTGTCCTTGGTGTACATGTTAGGGGGTTTTTCTATGGCAAGTTTTGCCCCTCCTACTAGTTACCTTTGAGCAAATTGCCAAAATGGACCCTCCCTGTATCTTCTCCTTTTCCTCTTTTTTCGTTTATAAATAGTTTAGGGGTTTGGCAATTTCAGACCCTAAACTTTATATTTCTTTGAACTTTGGCCCGGCGGTTGACTTTGACTTTGCCTGTGACTTTTTTGTTGACTTTTTGAACTTGGATTGACTTTCCGGCTTCGATTTTGGCTTTGTCTTTCACAGTCTTTCTCCATTCCGAGTCCGGTTTTGTCGTTTTGGCTTTGTTTTTCGTCCTTTTCTTGGTTATCCGTTCCTGCACAACACAATTAGCAAAACAAGCATATATTTGGCATTTTAAGTCCGTTTTTGGTTATTTTAGCTTGTTTTTAAAGGTAAAAGGCATGTGTAATTAAGCACATACCAGCGGGCCTTTTGTCCAAAAAGTTACCACCTGCGGCAGAGTTCAAAGAGTCTTGATCATTAACATTTAAGGCATTGTAAAATGTATCAAGTTGGGTGATGTCCGAGAATCATGATGTGGACATGCTCGGTAGATGATCTTTGAAGCGATCCCAAGCCTCATTAAACGACTCTCCTTTCTCAAAACCTTTGTTTGAAATTGGTAATTTCATTCCGAAGAATTTGTTTTTAGAAGGTGGGAAAAAAACTGGTTGTTGATGAATTTTGCAACGAGGTTCATCCCATGTCTGAATTATCGAGGGGGTTTCTTTTAAGCCATATCCGGGCTGCCCCCTCGAGAGAGAAAGGAAAAAGTATCATATTTATTTGATGTGGTCGGGACATTAGGATATTCTCAAAGTAGAGGTGATTTTATTGAAGTAACGGATGTGGGCATGTGGGTCCTCTTTGCATGTCGAAGAATGCTTGTTCATGGACAGATGTTAGCACCCATGCTTGATTCAATATTTGCTGCTTCGATTTCAGGAACAACAATTGCGTCCTCGTATCCCTCGGTGGGAGCCTGGAGCAATTCTTGAATAGTCAGATTATCAGCTCGTAACTATGGGGAAAGTATCAACAAAGATTCGGAGGAACTTGTTGTTGATTTAGTTGTTGTTGACGTAGAAACGAGAGCTTGAGATATACCGACACGTTGCGCATGCACTAAAATAAGAGAACAAGAAGAGTTTTTTGGATTTTAGTTTATTCACAATCTATTTTTAAAGGACAGGAACTAAAACTAGACAACTGAACCCAAATAGTCAGACTATTCACGGTAGCTCCAAAAACGAAATACAATCTGTCGTGTGCGGAGGAGTAGGAATAGGCGGAGCTTATTTCTCCTTTGGGTCGTAGAATTCCTTGGAACAACCTCCTTTACCCCACTTTATAGTTTGTTTTTCTTTTTGAGCTGAGCCGTACCTTGTAAACGACACATTTGGTTAGTTTTAAAATCTTTGATTCGAGTTGGGAAATTTGTATTGTTCCACTAGTTAGGAACAATTGATTAAATTTGGAGTTTATTTTATTTATATATTTTTATGGACAATTTTTTTTTTTTTTTTTAATTTTTCTTTGGCTTTTGTATGATAATTATACTAAAAATTTGAAAAATATTTTGTACTTTTTATGTTTTTGTAGAAGAAAATATTCACAGGTTTAAAGACAAACTGTCAAACGTATCGATATTCTTGCTAAGCCTCCCCGGCAGCGGCGCCAAAATTTGACTCGCCGAAACTCACACCTTAAAATCTATATATATAAATATAAATAAACTCAAGGATCAAGATTCGCAAGACCAAGAAAACCGGAAGCAGTATAGAGTGTTCCCGGGTCGTTATGTCCCAACGAGGCTAGAGATGGAAAATCGAAAGACGATTGATGATTTGTTTGAATGTCACAAGGAATGATTGGGCACTAAAACTGATAAAAATAAGCAAAAGCTCATAAAAAATAGCAATATGAGATAGCTGGACAAAAACAAAAGCTAGAAATGGTAATTTTTTAAATAAAAACACTTAAAACTTCTACACTAAGGCGCGAATAAGCTCAAATAAACTTAAGACAAATCAAATAAGCTAAACTAACTCTAAATAAGCAATTACAAAAAGCAATTAAGCTAAATAAAATAAGATAAGCTCAACAGTACTAACAATAGTACTACCAGTATTAACTACCAGTACTAACTTGAAGTTAGTACTGCTAGTTATAAGTTAGTACTGGTAGGCTTAGGTTAGTACTGCTAGGCTAATAAAACACAAAGAGACAATAAATCAGCAAACAAGCTTAAAACAGAAGTTTAACTACCCATAATAAGCATTCAGGCATAAGAATAAGCAACCAGAATAGATTATAATGATAAATAAGCTAGAAAACTAAAACTGATTGAACACTTAAAAATACTTTGAAAAGGAGAATACACTTAAATAAGCTTACTCCTAAAGACAGTAAAGGAAAATGGTTTAATCTACTCTAAAAAACTAAAGAAATCTTTAATAAGCAGAAATAATAAGCTGATAAGCTAAAATGAACTACCAGTATTAACAGAACTAACTACCAGTATTAACTTGGACTTAGTACTGGTAGCTTTAAGTTAGTACTGTTCCAAAAATGAACTAGCAGTACTAACTTAGAGTTAGTACTGCTTGTTCAAAACAGACCTTAACATTTCCAAAAATCATTTTTTATTTCAAACTAATTAAAAACAGATTATCAAATAACAAAGTAAAACACTTATAAGCAAATTACAATAAATAATAAGCACTTAAATAAGCTGAAATGGCCTAGCAGTATTAACTTAAAACTATCAGTGTTAACAAATGAACTAACAGTACTAAGCAAATTAAGCACCAATCATACTGATAAAGCACAATTTAGCAGTTCTATAATCAATAAGAAGAACAAGAAAAAGAGAGAAGAGGAAACTTTACAATCCCTTGCTCAAAACAGGGTCAAACAAAGAATCTACAAGCTCTAGCTTGTATAAAACAAGCTAGTGAGAGTCCATAAGCCCATCCAGAACTGGCTTATCATCCATAACATAAGCTGTGGTATATTTGAGAGTGATTGGTATGATTTTCTCTTCACTACTTAACTTTTTAGATTTACTTGATTAAGGCAGCTTATAAACAAGCTGTATTGAGAGCTCTTTGAACACAAAACAATATGATTAAGAAACTTAACACTGGTATTGATTTAAAAACTTCAAACTTGCATTAATTTTGAAAGTGTTACAAAGCTGGAAATAAAAGCTGTAAATAAATAAGCTAAGTTGTATTAAAACTTAAAAACTAGATTAAACTAAGATGCCTCAAAGGCTTACAAAAAGCTCTATTTATAGCCGAAGTCTTGGACTTGCAGCTTGTGCTTCTTTGTAGAGATAAAAAACAAGTGTGCTTGTTGTGTGAGGAGAGTCTAAAGCAAATCCCAGCCTTTGATTTCTTTTGAGCTTCTTTGGAGACAATCTCAACCATCGAAATGCTTTGGGAATGGAGAGGGATTGCCAACATGGACTTTATACAGCTGGGGGGAAGTAGTAGGGTGGGTGAAATGATTTTGGCTAGGGAGAGAAGTGGTTTTGCAGGGGAGAAGGTATGGGACGACCACCAAGTTGTACCTGGGTTTGTTGGGCGGGAAAGAAGACTTTTTGGGGGAGTAGGCAGTTTGGTCCCCTGAAGTTGTATAACTTGAATGCAATCTCTACCCGGTTGGCAGTTACAGTCCCTCAACTTGGTATCTTTTGTAATACAACTTGAGGTTTGGCAGTTTTAGCCCCTCAAGTTGTAGTTTCTTCAATTGGCTTGACTTTTGACTTTGCCCTTTCCACCCTGTGCTTGGATTTGTTTGTTTTTGTCTTTCTTTTTGTTCCTTTTCTTGAATATCCGCTTCCTGCACAATACAAACGCAAAACATACAAATACAATGTATTTTTGGTACGTTTTTAGTCATTTAAGTCCGTTTAGAATGGAAAATGGTATGTGTAATTAAGCACATACCATTTTTCAAATGAAACTGCCAACTTTCAAGTCAATTTATCAGATGGTAAACTAGCTTTTTAGCTTCTAGCTTTTTGTGCACAAGCTCATTAGGAGCTTGTGTCAATTTGTTTTTAACTTATTTTAAAATTTTAAGCTTATTAGCTAGCTTATTCACAAGCTGGCTTTTAGCTCCTTTTTCCTTTGTAAATTTCCCCTGGTGCAAAAGCCCCATTTGACAGCCCCTTGTTCTTGCTTATTTGCTTTTTAAACCTTGAACTTTTTGCTTTTCTAGAAAGGCCATAAGCCACTCTTTAAGCTCCTATAAGCTTAAGCCCCTAGACTCCCTCTAGGTGGCTTATTTTTGAGCCATAGAGTTGCTTTTGACTGCTTGCCACATGTTTAGGCTTATAGTTTATTTTAGTTTTCTTACTTTTCTAGCTGTCTCTTTGGCTTATTTTAGTTTGTGTAAGCTTATTAGGTTTAGTTATCTTTCTGTTTTAGCCTATTCCATGTTCCCTTAGCTTTTATTGTTCCCATTAGCTTAACAATTGCTTTTTAACCTTAGTTAATTTAGTGTAATCTGCCTCTCCCCTTTTAGCTTATTTTCCAGCTTAGTTTCCCTAGTTTTAGCTGCTTATTTTTTATGCATTTTGCTTATTAGGTTAGCCATTCACTTGGTTTTTGCTTATTTGCTCATATTTGCTTATATGTCCATTAAATTGTGCACTAGTTAGTTTAAAATTAAGCCCCATATAGGCCCCTTTGGACAGTTTGCCTATCTTCTAGCTTATGGCTTATTTTTAGATTTGTGTCTTATTAGTCTGTTTCTTTTTGCTTATTTATGTTGTTTCTGGCTTATTAGGTTTAGAGGACTTATCTGCTTAGCTTGTTTGCTTGTATCCTTTACTTTTTTTTAGACTAAAAGATAAGCCATTTACGCCTTAAGCTTTCATAAGCATTCTGTCAGTTTTAGTTTTTAATTTGAGGCTTATTTACAAGCATTCACAAAAAGTGCCAGTTGAGAAAAGTGCTTATTTTGAAGCCCTTTACAACTTTGCTTTTGAAAGTTTGTCCAATAAAAAGAAAAAAAATAGGAAAGGGGAAGTCTGGGGTGAGCAAGGCTCGAACCCCAGACCTCAACCCTCTCAACCACTTTAACATACACACACTCAACCAGCGGCTCCAGTAGGGCTATCTGGTTGAGTGTTGTTTGATTTATTACTTAAGGGTGGTTTAGGCTTTTGCTATTCAGCCCTTTGTGGCTTATTTACAGCTTATTTATAAGCAGTTTGACCAGTTTCTTATTTTTCCTAGAATCAGCCTTAGTTAATCTACTTTCCCTGAATTTTTCATAATTTTCCCATTTTATTAACTATTTTTAATCATTTAATTTCTCTAAAACAGTTTTTAATTCATATTAAATAAAATAAAAGTCAAAAAAATAAAATTCTTTTTTTCAAAATTTTCTTTTATCATTTAGGTCCTAGGAAAAATAGAATTTCAATTGTAGGGTTAAATTTGCAACTTTTCATTTTTTAAAGAACGAGATTCGTTCCCGTTTTCGTTTCTTCGCGTTTTTAGCTCAAATCACCTCCGTTTTTAATCTAGTTTTTTTTAATCTTTCTTTTTAGTAATTTAGAGTTTATTAAAAGTAAAAAAACAGATTTTAGGATTAAAAATTGAAAATTTAGGTTTTTAGCCGCGTTTTTACGTTCCCGTTTTAGGGTTAACTTAAACTGCTTTCGTTTTAGGTTTTATTTTAATCGTTTTTGCATTTTTAATTGTAGAATTAGAAAAACCATTCAAATCCTCGTTCCATTCAAGCATTGATTATCACTCCGTCATTCGATTTTGAATTCACGCTTCGCTGGGAAACGACCCGGGGGATTTTTGATATTACTTTGGACAAAAGTAATTGATTTAAATCTTTCGGAATACGTATACTACAATTGAATCATATTATCCTTACGTATTATATTTATATATATATATACAAAAAGGCTAGTATCAAAATGGCGCCGTTGCCGGGGAGGCTGTGAAACGATTATCGTATCGTTTGACAATTTGTGTTTGAATTTGTGAATATTTCTTCTATTTTTATAAAAATATAAAAAAATACAAAAATATTTTTCATTTTCTTTTATTAGTATAATTATCATATAAAAACAAAAGAAAAATCAAAAAGATAAAAAAAAATTGTCCATAAAAAGATATAATAAATAAATTCACCAAGTTAGTAAAAGAACACCAACATATAATACTTTCCATTGAAGTAAAAATAATTTGGTTAAAGAACACCATCAAAATAATACTCTCAACTGGAGTATTATCCATAATAAGTTCCCGAACAAAAAATTCAAAAACTTGCCTTTTGTGTCTCTTGCGAGGTACGCCTCACCTTTGAAAGTTAAATAAACTATAAGAGGGGTATAAGGAGGGTTGTTCCAACAAACTATGACCCGAAAAGAGAAATAAGCTTCGCGCTATCCCTCTCCTCCGCTCACCTGTGCGTTTATCTTTTTGAGAGCTACCGTGAAGTAAGTAGATTATCAGGTTTAAGTTGTCTTATCATTTTGTCCGTTAAAATAAATTGTGAATTAATGGAAAACCCAAAAATAATCTTCTTTTTCTTCATATCATTTAATTCTTTTCCTATCCCTCTTATTGTTTAATTCCTATGACGTTATTCGATCGTCGTTTAGATTCCCTTTACGCGATTAAGGAATGCTCGTCGTGTGGAGCTTTGTACACTGCAAACTGTGGTTGTTCGGAAGGGAGTCTCGAAGACAAAATTCTTGTTCCTAAACCCCTTCGAAATTGTGCAAGGTGTGCAAAGTGTGGAACCCCGGTTGATGGTCCGTATTGTCAAGGATGTGCTCTTTTACGAAAGAAATTTAAGGAAGATTTGTTTACATATTGTGTGGAAAATGGATTTTTCAAAGACTTCCAAGACACCTCTGAGTCATCCGATGACAATACCAACGTTGTTAATGCTCCTCAAGAGCCATTCGTTGGCGATCAGGACCCCGGTGAAAATTCCTCACCAAGTCCTCCACAAATTGACCATTGTTGTCACGAGTGCAGTGATTCGTTGGATGGAATCTTTTGTCGACAATGCACTTGTAAGTCTTGTGGGAAAGGTGCTCATTACGGTTATAATTGTCCTCCGAAAGTTCCGATTATCTCTAATCCGGAACCATGCAACAATCAAACCATTGATGAGCCCCTACAAAACTTGCAAAGTTTGCAACAACAATATCTTCTTGGTACATGCCAAAAATGTGGTTGTAATAAATACAATGGAGTTTGTTTTTATTGTACGATTGGAAATGGAACACCAAGCAATTTTTCAACTTCGTACTCTTCTAACGATTCTCCAAGTGTTGCAAACCATCCTCCACAATCCCAATACGTGCCATACTCTTGTGAGTTATGTGGGAACGATTCTCATTACCACCTCAAGTCCCGTTTGTCTACAATCAGGACCCATGTTTCAATCAAAACTTTGATTATTTTCCACAAACTTCACCGAGTTTTCCACAACAATATCTTTGTTGTGAAAATTGCGGGGGTCCTCATGAAACCTTCCAATGTCAACCAATGAATGAAGACTATTATCATGAGCAAAATTCTTGCTATGATTCAAATTCTTTTGGTTTTGACCAAGTTCAACCCCTGCAATATACCGTCAATCATCCAATCTTCAATTC
>BQNB010019854.1:0-32450 GCA_026074375.1 Tanacetum coccineum | reverse complement strand
GGGCTCAAAGCCCAAGTTTAGCCAAGCCCGGCCCGTTAAGAAAGCCCATGAGCCAACTAGAAGGCTAGGGTATAAATATCCCTTCACCACACTTGGTGAAGGGTGTTGGTTGCATTTTCACTTCACTTGTAACTTCCCATTTTCTCTCTAATCTAACTTTCTTTTTTGTTTCTCTCTCTACTTTCTCTCTCTAAGATTCCATCTTATTTTCTAGCATCTTGGTATAGATTATAGTTGTGTAATGGATTAAACAAGTGGGATAACAATTATTAGCTAGATAACATTTTAATCACATTTCTCCCCCTATGGAAATAATAAATCACTTAGTATTTACATACTAATTGATTAAAATGACATTTTCCGAAAAGCGTGTGGGGAGAAATTTTTTTAAGAACATGAATATTATGGAACATTTTTCTAATTGCTCCCCCTCAACAATATATGTGTGTCATCACTTAATAAAAATTTGACACCAAATGTTAGAAATGTAAAGAAACCACAAATATGTTGAGGAAGAAGTTAAGATGCCTTAGTATAACACACGTAGTATAAGTACTAGTATGCAAAACCGTTCATCAGTGGACGTTATCCGAAGATAAACGCACGAGTGTTCAAGAATACCCTGTGTACAGTGGTGCAGGAGAAATGAGCACACAATTTTGAAATGACCTTTATATGGTCTTGTGCTCAGTCTCCACATGAGTTTGACATTGACTTACCACTTTCAAATCCACTGAATGTTTTGGATACATAAAATTTAAAATTTATGAGATGTATCCAACAACATTAAAAGGCGTTTGGTTTTAAAAGCTCCCCCTCAAAAATTGATCCACTTATAAAAATGATTTGACTTTTGAAAGTATCGTGAGAAAGGAGTGTTGAACACATAATTTTGAAAGATTTTGAAAAACCTTTTCAGAAATTCTTGAAAAATTGTGTTCAACCGTTTTGAAACCCAATGTTACTTGAGCTCTAAAGACTTTGAATGTCTTTTAATTGACTTTTTGTGTTAGCTCAAGTCCGAGAAGTCGTTATCTTCACGTTGTGAGGATAAATGTACATAAGTGCACACATTCCTTTATTTGAAGAACGAGTCCTAAGCTGATATTTACTTAGAAGTCGTGTGTCTCGACCAATAAAATTTTGAAACAATGCTTCGGACAAAGAAGATTTCTCTTCTTTTTAAGATAAAGCGCACTGAAACGTACACTTTTCTTGTCTTTAAGACCGAGTTGTGCACTGATGTGTACACAAGTCATTATAAAATTAGAAATGACATGTTTTGAAAGCATTTGAACTCTTGCTCGAACTTCATTTACACCCGTGTCAATATTAATCGACATTTCTAGACACGTTGATAACATCAAATATTTAATACTTTTTGGTATCAAAATCCCTATCAAAATGCTTGTAAATATCTCATAAATGCCTTAAAATGATACTTAAACACTTGTTTATTGTTTTCAGGAAGAAATCGAGCATTTGAGCAAGAAACACGGGATTAGGCCACAAAAACAAGCAAAAGTTAGATTTTCAAGACTTGTTACGACGTAACCATCCCGCAGGGGTTACGCCATAACCCAATTAAGGCAACAATGGTCATCACCACAATTACGGTGTAATTACTTGTAACCTTTACACCATAACCTGCCACGTTTGCATATTGATGACATATCATAGTCAGCATTACGGCGTAACATGTACATGGAGTTACGCCGTAACCATTTTCAGCCTACAAAAAGGAAGCCCACATCAGCATGATTATGGCGTAACCATACACAAGGGTTACGCCGTAACAAGTTCAAACATTATAAATAGAGCCCTCATTCCGCTTATTCAACATCAACCCTTCTACCACAACATCAAGGGGCGAACCAAGCTTCCATAGGTCAAAGAAATCCATTTGAAGTCCAAGGGAGAAATCACTTTACTAACTTTTGTATTTAATCATTTATAAACGACTACTGTAAGAACTATGAGCTTTCGATCAATGAAATGTTCCATTATTTCTTAATGTTTTGTTACCATGAGTGGCTAAGCACTTCTAGTGCTGGCCTAGTTATGTAGTTACTATTGTTATGATTTATGTTTCCTGTTTGATTATTGTTTTATTAAATATCCTTATAGCTTGTCATAGATCCCTGCGTTTTGGTGATACTGAAAGGTAGTTTAGATCCGGTTAGTCCTTTTATTAGGCAAACCGCTAAACTTAGGATTACAAAGGTACTAGGATAAGTTGGCATTTATCCCTAGTGTAGGAATTGATCTGATTACCACCTTAATTACTCTAAATACTCTAAAAAGTGCAAGAACTCTTTTAGAGAGGGTTAATAATCTATTTAGATTATAGACAAGTCTTTTGGATGGTTGGTACTTAATAGCTACCACCAGGATACCTTAACATCGAGGCTTTTGAGAAATTAGAATCCTGGGAAGTATAGGACAGACATCGAATGCCAATTCAGATATGTTGATATTAGAACACTAATAAAATGATACTTAGATATTGCACTAGGAAACATGTCATAAAATGTTAGCCTCACTTTTTAGTGAAGCTGGCGTCTTACACGTGAATTGGACTAGCTATAGACCTTCTGCTACACGCAGGGACTATTATTGTAAACAAGGTATAGATAGCTTTGTGTTAGGATATAAAAACCGAATAAATGCAAAACCTTGTTTAAAACAATGAATCTTATGTTCGATTATTCTTCTGCCTTCGTTATTATAATTTATCCTAATATAAGATCTAAACAATCTTAGCCTCAAACATCTTATCAATTGCTAGAATTGGCAATAGATTAGCAGACAATTTAGTGACAGACAAAAGCATTTCTCAAATGGGATAGGAGGAAAGGAAGAATTAGTGACTTTAGTGACAGAAAAGTGTCACAAAATAAATGGGAGGAAGGAGAATTGGGAAATTAGGACACATTATGACATATTTTATGACAGAATAAGTGTTGCAATGATAAAATTTTAGTACTATAGCTTCTATAAAAGTTATAACAGGTGCCACTTATTGTTTTCTACTGCGGTATTATAGTTTGTACAGCTATCTATAGCAGATATCGCTAACAAACACTTTGGAATCCTCGACAAAATAGAAGCATAAGTTTGTTTGGTGTTTACTGTTTTGGATATGGTTTTACATGTTCATTAACAGATTTAAAGCGCGTATTATTTGGAATGAAATTGATTACAAAGAGGGATTACTTATCACTTAATTGACGGTGAAGTGAATTATTCTGATTTGAGTTCTTATCATATCATAAAGTGGGTGTTACAACTTTGAAGATAACATGTTCGTAGCTTAGAAAAGATTGAAAAAGACTTGACCAAATCAAGCAAAGGTGTGTGATTTCTCTATTATGGTGCTCATGCTCACATTGGCTATCACTTTGGTCCTGGTGTCTACATAGAAGAAGAACGACTAATTGACAGAGAGTGCGATCTACTTATATTTCACAAATTTATTTATAAGTTTGACGTCACTTGGATAGTACAAGATATAAGACACAAGTTTGGGTTATTCTAATTCTACATCAAGTTCGTTATACTTAGTTTTCTTCATCCGTATCAATACTTAAATCCACATCATTTGGAAGAATCAAAAACAGGTTTAACATATGGGTTTCAGGGGAAGCTTATTATTAACATGTTTAACCATTTACATAAACCACTTGAGGGGAAGTGTTTCGTTACTATTGCTAGTCATTTATTACTGCTGCTAGTTTATGTTTCTACTGCTCAGAGTCATTTTTTATATTATGCTTCATGGAAGGTATTTTGAGTCATTAGAAGGATAGATTGGTAGAGTTTGTGTTATATATAATTATTAGCTGTATAAGGATCCCAGTTGCATTTCTACTAGAAGACCCCTATTAGATATACCAAAAAGGGGTAAAACGATTACAGGTTCCATGTTGATTTGCAGCTTATTTATGTGTGGTGGCATGTTCAAGGAGATCTTAAGTCAAGGGGAAGCATTGAAGATTTTGTTTCATTTAGGGAGATGATTACATCTCAACTTCAGGGGAAGCTTTGGCTTTATGATGAAGTTCGTACGCGACTTTGTTTGTTTTGTCATCATCAAATAGGGGAAGATTATTGGGAATTATTGATTTGATGAGATAAAATAAATAAAAGAATGAAACAAAAGGACTAAAATCGTCATTAAAGAATTCTACAAGTTGGTGGAGAATTATTGAAGATTTAGTCAAAGATATCAAAAGATAAAGATTATAGAAGATCTCCTTATGAAGATAGAAGATATCAGAAGATCAAGTTTAATATTTAAATGATTTATTTGTCTTATACTTATCTTCGTATGTAAGCCTTGAAATCTCTCTATATAAAGACATTCATACGCGTCTGGGTTTAGACATCCAGAAAACTAGAGCTCCCATGAGAGTCTAGTAAAACGTGTGTGTGTACACAATAGTGAGTAGTTAGTTAGCTATATAGTTAATAGTTAGTTAGTAGCCCCAAGTTATAGTTGGGGTAATAGGGAAAATGTATGAATGAAAAACCTTGTTTAATAACAATGAATCTTTGTTTGATTATTCTGCCTTTGTTATTAATTTATCCTAGATATAAGATCTAAACAATCTTGATCCTTAAACGATCTTATCAGTTGGCATTTATTCCTAGTGTAGGAATTGATCCTAGTATCGCCTTAACTACTCTCAATACTTTAAAAAACACAGGAACTCTTTCAGTGAGGGTTAATAATCTATTTAGGTTATAGAGAAGTATTTTGGATGGTTGATACTTAATAGCTATGTTGATCCTAAACCTTGATCGATTCTTTAGCTTGTAAAGAGAATGTTACCTTGGATAAATCTAAAATAACAATAGTAGAGACTTTGTGTGTATATTAAAGTGTATGCGGAATCTACACGTTAATACTCTCGAAGTAATATCAATGGAACAGTAAATATGAATGAACAAAAGATGTAACAAAAAGCTTTAATATTATTATGATCAATAATATGAGTACTCTATCTAGTACTAGGGTTTACAACCTTGAAGCATGCAATTTGACTTGATTTGATATATATCTTACACCATGACCTAGGATCTCCTTTTATACACCGAGAGATCCTTTACAAGATAACTACAAATCTTTTAAGGTCTTCTATAAATATAATCTTATACATATCTTTCTAACTTTATTAGATATACACTTAGAATCTTTTCACACGTCTTTATCTTCATGCAGTCTTTAACTTCTTCTGGCAGTCTTAAGTCTTCATTCTTCACTTAACAGTATTAATCTATTCTAACAGTACAAACTAACACTAGCAGTACAAATATTGTACTAGCAGTACTAACTCAGTTAATACTGTTAGTTATAATTCAAGCAGTATTAACCTCTTAAACTAGAAGTACTATCTTGTGAAGATTTATTCCCAACAATCCTCCCCTAAACTTGTGATTTACCTTCAAATCTCAAGTTTTTTTCCTGAATCAAATCTTCTAGTCAGAACTGCTGCGGATGCTTCCAAACATACTTCTACTGCTGTATCTGTGACTTGACAAACATGATGAGTTCATAACCTATTTCACTTTGATGATCAACTTCTAGCCTTTTATTTAACATTTTTGAAAGAGTATCTTATGACAAAGGATATTTCTTTTCTACCATCATGACAATCACAAAACCAGTATCTATTAAAATCACATGAACTCCACATAAATTATGTAACTTCCATTAATCTTCTTTCTAGGATCTCTAGAAGGTTATGGTTCATCATGATTATAATCCTTGGAAGATGAATCAAAGTATGAAACATCTTTCCAAATTGGCATCACAATGCAATCTTGATTGGTTCCTTCTTTCCCTGTAAATGTACCTGCATTAAGATCTCTTAGTGACCGTTCAAATATATGTAACAAAAATCATTAGTATGGGTTAAGAATCATATCAAACCACCATTATTGGACCATTCGCTTCTATCAAAGGCTTATTCTCTAAAAACCCAATATGCAATTTTTCTTCTACCTTCCTATTTCTAGTGTTGTATACCCTAAAAGCTTTACTACTCAAGGAATATCCAACAAAGAACCTTCATCACTTTGCCATCAAACTTGCCTAAATTTTCTAAGGTATTTAGAATGGAAACATGACATCCAAATGGTCTTATAAAACTTAGAGCTGGTTTAAAACCTCTAAAGAGTTCATAAGGTGTCTTGTTATGAGGCTTGACAATAAGGACCCTATTCTGTACATAGCAAGCAGTAGAAACTGCTTCAGCCCAAAATGTAGTGGGTAACTTAGAGTCAGCTAACATGGTTCTAGCAGCCTAAAAATGTTCCTATTTCTCCCTCACAGCAACCCCATCTGCTGAGTTCCTAGCAACAACTATAACAGATCCTAATACCTTTTTTTTCTCTAAAAAAAATCCCACAAATTCCATAACAATAGTTCTTAAACTCTGTCCTGTTATCATATCTGATTATTTTTACTTTCTTATCCACTAGGTTTTCTATCTCTTTGATAAAGTTCTTAAAGATCTCACTGGTTTCATCCTTAGTTGCTAAAAAGAAAACCCAAGTAAACATGTTATAATCATCAGTGACTACTAAGCAATACTTCTTATGCATTAAACTACTCATAAAAGTTAGACCAAACAAGTCCATATGAAGCATAAACAAGAGCTTAGTAATAGATCAGAACTTTGGACTTACAAGAAGCTCTGTGTTGCTTCCCTTTAAGACAAGCAACACAGGTTGGTTATTTTCAAAATGTTTTAAAGGCAAGCCTCTTACAAGATTCTCCTTAACAAGCTTATTTATATTCTTAAAATTAATATGACAAAGCCTCCTATGTCATAGCATTGATTCATCTAATGAATCCTTTGCAACAAGACAAGTTAAACTCTCTTTAAGAACAATGTTCTTCATATCAAAAGACATAATGTCTTTTCTAGGAATTTTAAGAAGTATCTGACTTTGTGTTGTTGCTCAAATCTGTGTAATAACAGTTTTTTTTCTCTATTTTTTATGAGTTGTGTTGGTCCTTTCTTGGTTTCCTAAACTCATTAAAAAAACAGATCTGGTCTGGTCATTTTTTCCAGCTTATTTCGTCCTTTTTTTTATGTTTATCTCTTTCAGACTCTTGGTTCATTTGGTGGCTTTTTGGGTGTCGTTAAGAGCTTATTCTAAAGCTTATTTTTCAAGTCCAAAAGCTTTCATTTTCGTAGCTTATTTTATGCTTACCAGCTTATTTACAAGCTTATTTTTTGGGTTTGCTTATTTTGTGTGGTCCATACGGTGTGAACAAGGAAGAGACAAGATCCACGATTATAACACCAAGGATGGTTTCAGTTTTGTTGGTTATGCAGAAAGACAAGGACACACGGTTTGGAGTTTAGCACTAGGGAAGACAAGGACGATAGTACAAACCGATCTACTCAGAAGCTAGTGACAACCGATCTACTAAGAAGATAGTGAAAACCGATCTACTGAAAAGCTTAGTACAAACCGATCTACTGAAAAACTTAGTACGAACCGATCTACCAAGTCTTTGACAACCGATGTATTGTCTACTCAGTACGAACCGATCTACCAACTCAATGAGAACCGATCTATTGTACAATTCAGTTGGAACCGATCTATCAAAAACCTCAGTAGGAACTGATCTATCCATGCCACAACCCAAACCGAGTCAACTCGGTATTTATCGAGTTGACCTGGGTCAACTCAACGAGTCAATTTCAAAAAGAAAATAAGCCTAGAAAAAGAAAGACTGACTCAGACTCATACCATTAAAACAACAACATCAACAATCAACGACAACTCAGCCTCAATCATCACCAAATCCAATGAACTAAACTTATTTTCCCTTCGTCACAAAATCAATTCAACAAATCCACATCTATCTATATATAAATCCCTTCGTCACATTCACATCATCCCATCTACTCCATCCACAATCAACAAGACTCGATACTAATAACGTAATCAAGATCTCAGAAAGTTCGTTTTGTGTGCTTAACTAATTGAAAGATCAATTACACGAAGAACTATATCATCATCGATCTCTTTCAAAGGTTATACCTTCTTTTAGTTTTCGAATATCAATGAATGATTTATAACAACTATGCTATAATCAACATTGGTTTCGATTGACACAATCACAATTGAAGCACACCTACCCGAGACCTTGTTTAACAAGATCTTGATGCCAAAACCTTCTTTGTTCTTCATGGTTAAATCAAATCTTGTCGTCGGGGTCCATATACAAGAGAGGGTTCTTCTATTCTAGTATGTGGTACTCGTTTTCCATAGGCAAGTTATGAAGGAGATTAAAGAATGGTAGGGAGATCTGAGATGTGTCTTATTGTTGATGGAGGAGTGATAAGGGAGTTTGGTGAGAGGGAAATGTGACTGCATTCGTTTTTGTGTTATAACAAAAATTAGGGATTCTATCTCTTATATTACCCCTAATTTTAGAGTTGTTTGTTTTTGGTCTGGACCTAACAAATAACATATTAACTATAATTGGGTCGTGACAACTCAAAACAGGTCGGGTTTAATAAAAAGGAGTTGGGTCAGGTGTTATCTAATGGTGTTGGGCCGACTATGTTGATGATGACGTGGGCTGGGTACAAGTTGATGATGGGTTGTGTGTTTATCTATATAAAAATGGGCCGAGTGTTGTTAAATAGTTCATTGGGTCTCATCAATTCATATGGGCCGAGTGTTGTTAGATGTTTGGATTGGGCTGAGCTTTATTTGGGCTGTTAAGTGGTGGTAATGTTAGTGGATTGAGCCGGGTTTTAAAACAATATTATGTAGGGTAAAAGTATAATGACCGAGTTTATTACTTGGATGACCGTGCTTATGGTATATTTTTTAGCCGTGTATCCGTTAACAACCATCAACAAAAATCACGAACAAGAACACAACAAACACAATACATTACACTAAAATGATCCTTATCAAAATTCACCTTCATTCATAATGGCTAGTATTGAATTTTAATGATCACGGAGTTTTTGTCCGATGTTATTAATTTGGGATTAAAGTAGCCTTTCACGGGGAGTGTACTTATTTCGTCTTCGATTCTTTCTACCTCCTCAATGAAGATGACTTGTTCGGGCATATACGGTTTGTGATAAGGTGTTGTATTTTTATATACTTTTGGGTGAGTATATGGTACTTAGAGATTTGCCTCTGCACCGTTCTTCGTCACGCGGATAGTACAAGATTAAGTCACAAGTCGGGATTTTTTGCTTCCTTCTCGGGTTTGTCTCATCGGGTTGTTTCCATTGGTGGTCATCATTATTAGCCTACATAATAGATAAGGGGATTTAGATCGGGTTGATCAAGAGAGATATGTAAAGAGAGTACCGACATCTTCTCACAGAGTATTGCTTATGCAATCACGGGCTATGAAGCTAAGTAAGCAGTTCCAGTTGGCATATGATGTACACATGTGTAGGATGATTCCTCAGTTAGTCATCATCCTGGAGGGAGAAATGTGTACATCCGGTACTTAGTTGATTTTTTATGTTACCGTTTTGATGTTACACTTTCGACTACGCAGCGGGATAAATTGCTTTCACTCGGGACTTAGTTGACTTTGGTGAAACAATTTAAATGGGTACATCCGGGACTTAGTTGACTTTGATGTTACCATTTTGACTACATAGATGGATAAATTGCGTACACTCGGGACTTAATTGACTTTGGTGTTGCAATTTATATCTGCACGTTCCTGGAGGGAGAAAAGTGCATTTCCGGGTCTTAATTGATTTTGGTGCTACGGTTTCGACTTTGGTAAAGGGATAAAGTGTGTACTTCAGGACTGGAATGCTTCCTAAGTGAGTCGATGTTGATATCATTCCCTCCCTACAGATTATACTAAATGAGAAGGTTTTTAAGCCAAGCTAGAGGAGGTTGTATGACTCAAGACGAGTGCATTAATTCTTATCAATCTCTGGGATGTCTGTTTGGGAGGGAGATGAAGAAAAACGAGCCTACTAGTTGAGAGGGAGTTAAAACTCAACTAGTTACTACACAAGAAGTTTAGAGCAAATTAACATCAAAGCCAAAGTATTCGAATGAGGGAACTTCAAGGATGACAAATGAAAAGCAGATTCTAGAAAACTTCGACATGACCAGAAATGCAGGAAAATGAAGTTTTTCAAGACATGCAGCTTATTCAGAAACTTCGCAATGACCAGAAGTGTATGAAGAAAGTTGTTGAAGACATGTCAGGAAGTTATGAGCATAAATCCAATCAAGGCTGAGATCATCAGTAGAGAAAACTTCTAAGTCATCCTCAGCAGTATGATTACAGTGTGTTCATCTATAAGCTGAAGAAATAAAGCTGGACCATTCAAGTAGATCAAAGTCATTGAAGACAATCTCAAGGAATGCTGGACTTCATTCTTATCATTTTACTTTATTTATGATTGTAGGAAACATTGTAACCAATTTACGTGTGACACCATCTTGGAGGGAGATTATTAGCCTCACTTTTTAGTGAAGCTGGCATCTTACACGTGAATTGGACTAGCTATATACCTTCTGCTAGACGCAGAGACTATTATTATAAACAATGTATAGATAGCTTTGTGTTAGGCTATAAATACCCCTCATGACTCTCCATGAGGGGTTGGTTGAATCATTGTGTAACTTTCTTTCTCTTTCTAATAAACACATAGTTCATTCCCTTTCTCTCTCTACTTTCTCTCACTAGAAAACACAATGCTTATTCTTTGTTTCTTTGATCAATCCCGACCCCCCGAATAAGGTGTTTTGATTCTTGTCATAAACAGTAGTAATAAAGTAACTAGGTTAGCATGCTTTTCTCCTTATAGTCTTCTTCCCAATTTACTTTTACGCATTTTACTTCCTGTCTTAATTCTCAAAACTATTCAAACCATTTTTAAACCTATGACATTTCAAATTATAACTAATCTAAACTTAGCTCTTGGGACGACCTCGGATTTACCAATCCTACATTACACACGACCAGGTTCTCTGCCTATTAGTGCGTGTAAACATCGGTGAACGAGTTTTTTTAAATTTAAAACTTGTTAAATAATTTCTTTAAAAGAAAATACGCATCAAGTTTTTGGCGCCGCTGTCGGGAAGCTAAAAATTAGTAGTAATTTGATTTCCTGTATTCTTTTCATTTCATTTCATTTCTTTACTATTTTTTTGATCTTTCAGAAATGATTATGGCTGGGGAAAATATCGACAACCTCACCATGGAACAATACTTGATGTTGACTCGAGAAAACCAGGCACCGGGCGTAGTTAGACCAGAAATAAGAGGCAATGTCAATTTTGAGATTAAGTGTCAAGTCATGCATGAATTGAGGGAAGACACCTTTTTAGGAAACAAAAATGACGACGCCCACGAACACATTGAGTGGGTTTTGGACATCGTCAGTTTGTTCAACATTCCAAGAGTGACACGTGATGCAGTCATGCTTCGTGTTTTTCTAATCACACTCACTCGAGCCGCAAAAAGGTCGGTGGATAGACTAATAGCAGGAACCATTAATACTTGGGATCTCCTCAAAAAGGCCTTTATCCAAAGGTACTGCCCACCATCTAAGACCGCTAAACAACTTGAAGACATTTGCAACTTAAAGCAAGAAGGAGAAGATACATTGTACCAGGCTTGGAAAAGGTACAATGACCTGCTATATAAGTGCCCAAATCACGACATAAATAGTCATCAGAAGGTAAATATCTTCTACAATGGTTTGAGCACTATTAACCGTCAATTGCAAGACTCGCATGGGCCAATTCCTGGCATGACACCTGCTGAAGGTTTAACAGCAATCCAGACTATGGCTGATCACTCCCAAAAATGGCACGATGGTTCACTTAACCAATGCATATGTAGCAGCAATAATTCTGAAGGAATGGCTGTTATTGTTAGTAAACTTGATAAACTTGGTCGAGATATGAAAAATTAAAGGAAAATGTTCATGCTATTCAAATCGGGTGCCAACTTTGCAATGGACCTCATCTCGACAAGGAATGCCCACTTAACGAAGATGCTAAAAGTGTTAAAGAAGTGAAATATGGCGAAGGATGTTCTTTAGATTTTAATGGAACGAAATATCATGTACGACCACCTGAATACTACACACGAGTCGACAATCGTCCACCAAAGGCCGAGCTTGGAAGAACTCATGTTCAAGCACTTGGAAGAATCGGCACGAAGAAGTTCCGAAATGGAAGAATGTTAAAAAAAGATCCAAAAGAGCACGAAAATTAACACCCGAAACCAGGGGACTTCTCTTAAAAACCTAGAAACTCAAATCGAGCAGCTAACAAAAGAAGTTCATGCCAAAGCTGCTACTGAATTTCCCACTTCATCAGTTGTACAGTGCAAGGCAGTTTACGATGATGCACCAACTAACAATGCATCTGTGACAACCATGACTTGAGCAGGTTAGTCACACCGTTAGTGGTGACTTATGTGTCTATTGCAAAGTATGGTTTATGTAATTCTATGTGTTTATATGTGTTTTTATGTGTTTATGAGGTATTGGTAACCAATCTATTAAGTGTGATCATCTCAATGAGATTGGATTGATGGTGAAATTTGTTGAGTTCATTTCGTTCACTTTTGAGTGACGGGGAAATGATTATTGAGATTTGGGCGGTTTCGTGTTAAATGTGTGTACGTATTATTACGTATACGTATTTTTATGTTAGTAATTTAAGATAAGTTTAGGTTTTAGAGGTTAAGTTAAGATAAATGAGATATTTGTTGGAGAAATTTCATTTTAATCACTTATAGTGATAATGGAATTGATTGGGTATTGTGAGAAATTTGGTTAGGTTAATAAGTATGTGTCTAGGTGATGGATTAAAATGGGAAGCGTGTCAATTGTGAAAGAAATGAGTTTGTGAAAATATGAGAGTTTTTGGTAAACTTTTCATATATAAAAAGTGAATTTGGAAATAAAAAGTTATTTTTAGAAAGTAGTTTTCAAGCAAAATGGTTTAACAAATTAGCTTAGATTTTTATAAAACTTAAGGTATAAAGATAATTAATTAATTAATAAAAGAAAAGAAAAAAAATATTTTTTTTGGCATGAGTGTAAAATTATGCTTAAAACCAGAAAATGCAAAGTGTAGTGTTAAAGTCTAAATGACTTATGTAAGAGTTGGTAAATATCTAATAATTATTTGGAGGCTATAAATACAAAAACAAAACCCAAATCCCAACCAACCATTATCAGTCGACGGTTTTTAAGGAGGGGAGATAGGAAAAAATTTTAGGGTTATTGTTCAAGATAAATTTTCTAATTAATATTCAATTTTAATTATAATCTTTCAATTCTAGTAACTTAATTATGATGGATTAGGGTTTAAATTAGGTTTTATAAATTAGGGTTTGTAATTTTCAGAAAGTTTATGTTATAATGATGATGGGTTAATCATTAGATCAATTGAATTAGTGAATTTGATCTGCGTTAGGGTTAGATCACCCGAACTATTGTGAAATTTCACAGAGAATTTTAGTCAGACTTGTAGAGGTCGTAACTCGGTTATAAAAGATCAAATAAATAATTTACAACATACTAGAGATAACCTCAGAGAGTCTACTTTCTAGAAAAGTTAGCCTCATGAGTTGTTATGGTCAGGAAGTGGGTCAAATGGTCGTTACAAAATCAGTGTGTAACATAGTGACGAATTTCAGTTTTGGTTTTGAATTTTTTTAAAATACTTAGACATTGAGATAGAGGCTCTAAATCACGTGGAAGTTAGTTTATATATTGTGTAAGTCCCCTGAATTTTTTCTAAGGTCATAGTGAGGTCTAAGTTGGTTAACCAATGTCATACTTTTAGAAGGTCAGATTCTGGACGAATGCGGAACATTGGATTAAGGATATTAAAGGGTATTTGTAAAAGGTAATGACTTTGAGAGAGCTAGAGATGTTCATAAGAATGTAAGTAGAATGATGAATTTTTGGTTTGGAATTATAGAGATGGTTTAGGTGGTGCGTTTAGGCCGAGTAAGTGAGTGTAAAATTTGCTTAAAACCAGAAAATGCAAAGGGTAGTGTTGAGGTCTAAATGGCTCATGTAAGAGTTGGTAAAGGTTTAAAACAAGTATAGGACTATGGTAGATAGCTTAGACATCCATCATAGTTGAGGTTACATCGTATTGGGTTGAATGTCTAATTTATGGTAACTTATTATGTGCTTAAATTGTTTAGATTGTTCGTGAAATTTTGTGAGGTTTTGTGGATCTTTTGGAAGCTAGCATCAGGTGAGTTTCATAGTCCATCTTTTTAATATTTTTACATTGGGATGGAAGTGATGCAAAGATGTTTTGAATGTGTTTAATCGCTGCAATTATTTGGTTTTACTTGAGGCACGAACGTTTATGTGGTTATTATATGTGGTATGCTTAATGTTGTTATGATTTCTGTGTGATTCCGGTTAGAGGGTAGTGACTCTACTTATTCCAAATCTAACTGGAGGGTTGAAATAATACTCCATTATATGTGATTCCGATCGGAGGGTAATGGATTACCCCAGGTTTGTTATGTGGATCGTGGGCACGTTCCGTCCCGTTATGATCGATTGTGAATTGTTTGATAGCCTATGTGATAACTAGCTTAAATTATTCTGCCATGATATGTTATGTTAATCGTAGCAAAATTATTTTAATTAAAGGTTTATTTGGTGTCCTAAACCTATGACTCTCACCAACCATTGTGTTGACGTATTTTAGCATCATTTTCAGGTGAGCATCATGAGGTTAGGAGAAGTGGCTAGAGAGAGACTGTTAGGATTGCATGGGAGTTTGCTCCTAAATTTGTTATGTTTTGCATGGATCTTTGTTGAATGCTTTGGTTTTATTAGGATCATGGATTTATTATTCTTGTGTTGGTGAGACCCCTTTTTATTAATACAAGATGTTGTTTTTGGTTTTGATATTGTCATGACACATTATGTCTATTGGCTTAGTTATGCATTTTAGTACTTCTCTATTGTCGACACCATTGTGTTGTGATGATATCTATGACGTTACGCCCCGTGTTTCCGCCTTGGCGGGGTGTGACAGATATCTGTCATACCCACGCCAGCGGTCTTGAAAACGAGGCGTAACGTCATGGATAACATCACAACACAATGGTGTCAAAAATAGAGAAACCCTAAATTGCATAAATGAGTCATGGGGCACAATGTGTCATGACGATATCGATAATTCAAACAAAACCTTTTCCTGTATTAATGAGGGGTCTCACCATTACAGGAAAAAAAAATAAATCCACGCTAATAAAATCAAAACATCCAAACAAGGTCATTCAAAATAACTAATAACGGAGCGAACTCCATGCAACCCTTTAAGCAGTCTCTTTCTAGCACTTCGCCGCTCCTACCTCATGTATGCACACCTGGGAAAAAAATGATTTGCTCAAATTAATGTCAACACAATGGTTGGAGAGGTTCGGTTAGGAGTGGTCTTTACTACTCAACTCAAACCAACTGAAGGGTTGAAATAATACCTACTGAATTGTGTGATACACTCCATGGCTTAGTGATCAATTGGAGTGGGTTTTGTGGTATACTCCATGGCTTAGTGATCAATTGGAGTAGTTTGTGATGTGATTAGTTCGGTTGGGAGTGGTCTTTACTACTCAACTCAACCAACTGAATGGTTGAAATAATACATACTGAATTGTGTGGAAAGGCTCCATGGCTTAGTGATCAATTGGAGTAGTTTGTGATGTGATTAGTTTGGTTGGGAGTGGTATTTACTACTCAACTCAAACCAACTGAAGGGTTGAAATAATACTCAATGATGTGTGGTCCAGGCCTAAGTATAAGTTCCAGCTGGTAGACTTTTAGGTGCGTAAGTGACATATGGATCGGGGGTAACGTTCCTACCCAGTTGTTGTAATGGATCGGGGGTAACGTTCCTACCCAGTATGTGGATTGCATGTTAGCATAAGTTCATATAGCGTATAATTGTCCTATATTGTTTTTGATAATCACAGTAATTGGTGCAAAGGTTTATAATGTGAGTCTTAAACCTATGACTCTCACCAACCGTTGTGTTGACGTTTTTAAGCATCATTTTCAGGTGAGCTTAATGGTGCTAAGATAGAGCGAGGTGGCTAGAAGAGACCGTAGGATGCTTGGAGTTATTTATGCTTTTTGTTTGAATAAATGCGTTTGCATGAATTGTTTGGGTTATGTTATTGCATGTCATTTATTGACGAGACCTCTTTCTTATTAATAAAGACACCATTAGGTTTTGGGTATTGTTATGACACTTTATGTCTTTGCTTTACTTTAGCTTTCATTTTAGTATTCTCTATATAGACACCGTGTGTTGTGATGATATCCATTCTTATTTACGCCTCGCGTTTCCGCCTTGGCGGGGTGTGACAGATTGGTATCAGAGCCTGTGGTTATAGAGAACTAGGTGGTTGAGCCTAGACTATAGCTTAAGGGTCCCTCATATTGTTGCATTTTAGGGCATAAGTGTTTGTGTACATATATATCGTATGTTCCCGCTACCTAAAAGCTTTGAATTCTTTCTATTTTGAATTACTACTATATAATATGAAATATATTCTTTTCATTATGGGGATTTAATAGTATATACCCCTTTGTTATTATTTTAGTCATGTCTTCCCCTACCCCTATGAGATATCGTTGAGAGATTGTTTACCTCACTGGACCCGCGGAGTTGGGTGACTTTTGAGAGAGAAAAGTCAAACCCAAGCTGAGGCCAACATAAGTTTATTTCATTTTCTCACCTCTATTTGGGGGCGTTGCTATATCGAGGATTGCTTTTATATTTTGGTCACGTGTGACTTTTGTTCTTGTTGGTGATTAGGATTTTATTGTTCGTCAGTGGATTATATGTTTGAGATATATTTGGATTATTATAAGTGCTATGTGGTTGATGTGTGTTATCATTGAGAGGGTGTGGTCTTGGAAGTTAGTACGCGTGTGCAAAAGGTGCATTATAATTATGTAGCGTAATAATTATAATTAGGTGGTCACACACGTGGAACTTGTGACAGTTATTGCATTGATCATTGTTGCTCGTATGTATTATGTAAGGATTTGAGATCCTGTTGAGGTTGGTTGTTAGGCTTGAGAATTCTTTTCTTAATTCACTCTTGAGCGATATAAAGAACGAGTTGGAGTAGATGGTGAGGTTTCCTTTCATCTATCGGTTGCGGATACATCAGATACCTGTTGGTATTGTCGTCGCGATTTTTAAGTTGGTTCGTTAGCTTGTTGTTCTTGAGATATCAAACGCTCGTGTGGTTGCTTTTAGTTGTCATCATAGAAACTAGTGCTCTTATGTTCTCTGTTCGAGTTTTGATTGTTTTTCTTTTGTCAAGGGTCGATGATTACTTTTGGTTGGTTCTAAGGGCGTGGTATAGATGAGTCCTTATGGTTTGTTTGGTTGCAGAGTTCCGGTAGTTTTCTTTTCAAGTAAATTATATTTGTTATTGGAATTCTTAAGGTATTTGGAGTCTATTTTGCATCATGTTGTTCTTGTTGCGAGTCTAAATTCCTTTCAAAGTAATTTTGTTGTAGTCTTATATAATATCTTTAGGTGTTAAAAACTTTTTCGAAAATAATTATATAAATAAATGCAACACATTTGTTTTAACCATCTTTTGATTTTTTTATAAACATCATAATTAAAATAATTTTATGATAATTTTATTTAAATTTATTTTTACAACTTAAAATTACATTGGCAATTTAACTAGGTGTTCTATTGTTTTAAATGATTGTATAAGGTTATGAGGAAAAGTTTCATTGGGTAAAAAGTTAGTTTTGGAACAAAGGTTCTTAATCTTTTAATTAATGGGTCGTGGTACGTGGTAATATTCATTGGGTGTTTCTAGCATCGTTGATGCGTTTGATAGGTCTGAGGTTCGTTCGTTTGTCGTTGTTTATATTAGGTGTTTCTTACTTTTGGGTTGTGTGATTTTTGGGTACATAACAATTGGTGCATCTGAAGCTTGGTATTTCTTCATGGTTGGTTCTTGAGTTGATGGGTAGGTTCATTTCTTATGAGTGATGCGATTGATGGTAGTGAAGCGAATAGAATTATTCGCGATTCCAAGTTAGAATTTGAGAATTCTCGTTTTACTTAGTACCTCTTAGTTATGGGAGCGTTGATGTAGCCGTATGAGAAAATTGGTTGTTGAGGCTATGGGCTGGGATGGCATGCTACAAGAAAAGTAGTTAAAAATACTTAGTGAGCTAAAAAGTATTTAAGGTTCGTAAGGAAACGAACTAAAGAGGATGCGAGGTCTCGTAGGAGTACCAAAGCATATGAGTCAAAATTTAGTGATACTTTAGTAGTATGTGAGCTTCTTGAAGTGTTTCTCGGGATTTAGTGGGTTTTACCCCTCGTCGTAGAATATGATTTCGTAGTACAAGGAGCGACGCCGATTTGCGAAGGCTCGTGTCGTTTGACATTTTTTTTAGAAAGGCAAGAGGTGTGGAACGATTGCAGGAGTTGCAAGGTGAGGGTTGGTTCGAATGGTAACTTGTTATGGGAAGCGTCTGTATTATGGTAGGACGTAAGGTGGGAAAGTTTGAAATGTGCAATAGGATTATCTCGATAAGAGGATATGAGAAAATTCGTACGTGATGTCCAATAGAGGGTGCACGAGGAATGACCTAGATAAGACTGTTTTTAGGGATGCGTAATGGCAACGTTGAAGTTACGCTAGCCATATAGGGGTTAACCAATGCACCAGCGGTTTTATAGATTTAATGAGCGGGTGAGCATGGCCGTATATAGACAGTAAGTTAAACGTATATACACGAAGACATTAAACCTACCCGGAAGCTAAGGAGGTGTACGGTGCATTGAAGATGATGCGTTAAGCTGCTTGAGAAAGGAGAAGTTGTACGTAAATATCTCCAATAAGGTTGACGTGGAGCAAAGAGGAAAGCTATCTAGATGTGGAAAGGAATCAAATGGGTAATGAGCCGACCTTGGCATTACCGGAAGAAGCGAACGATTTCGTAGTATATTATGATGCGCGAAGCAAGGAATTGGAAGCATGCTCAGATAAAGAGAGGATGTGATTGCTTATACGTCGCGACAATTGAAGAATCTTATGAAGGATTGCACGATAAATGTTTTGAAATATGCGTGGTGGTTTTGCCATACAATGCTAGAGGCGTTAAGTGAACGAGACATAAAGATTGATCTATACGGATCATGAATGTCTCCAACACACTTTCAATCGGAAGGATTAAATATGGGACAGAAACGATGGACTGGTAGTTTTTGTGAGTTTGATTTCGAGGCCAAGTACCATCTGGGAAAGGCAAATATAGTTGTTGATGCATGGAATAGGAAGAAGAAGGAGTAGAGCTAAGAATGAGTTCGAGATAGATGTATGACGATCAAATCTAGGTTTGAGAAAAGGATGTTGGTGGTATAAGTTAAGACGTCCAAAGCAGAGAACACGTCAACATGAGATGCTGTGTGGCTTGGACCAACAAGTGTGAAAAGAGATGGAGAGCGGTTTATACTGGTTGGATAGGATTCGGATTCTATAGTGAGATGTAAGAACTTTGGTATGGAAGAGGCTATATGAGAATGTAATTATTCCTCTTGGAGCAAGTGCGATGTTAGTAGGTTTTAGGTTGCGGAATAAATGGTTGTGTTGAGGAAGGATATAGATGTTGCGTAGGTAAGTATTTAGCGTATTTGAGTGGAAATTGGGTATCAAGGGTCTTCAGGATTGTTGTTACAACCTGAGTTACCCGAGTAGAAGTGGAAAAAGATAACTAAGGATGTTATTGCTAGGATACCAAGGTTGAGTAATGAATACGATGCGATTGGGTGTAGTCAATGGACTGACTAAGTCACCCTATTTCTAGCTATGCTTTAAGGGAAGTGTATGCGTGGATGTTTAAGATGTACTTGGGTTACTTATCTTATAGTGAGATGGTTGGTCCCTAAGGTGGGGATTATTATTCGGGTATGAGATGTGCTTCACTTAGAGCATTATGTGGAAATGAATGTTGGTTACCGTTTTATGGGCAGTAACTAGAGACAGCGAGATTGGATGAACCGAATTTGGTTTAAGGATTATGCTAGTATGAGGTTTTAACCGTTAGACTTGAGGATGGTATTGTGTGTTTTACCTTCGGGCTATTCAGTTTGAAGGATGTTTCGAAAAGTATAAGTTGATACCAAGGTAAGTAGGTCCATTTGAGATCCTTGGATGGATTGGGCCTATAGTTCGGTTGAAAATTTATGTCTTGTGAGCCGAGTATAGGAAATTGGATTGGGAGGTGGTGATGTTTTTTTTCGAGAATCTGAAATTGCGTGGATTCTTTAGAACGGTTTGAGCTTTGTTAACTCTTTATATTCTTAATTCAATAGTTCTTGTTTGATGAGTTGCGAGGTAAGATATTAAATCATGTTGGTTACAACAACTTAAGGTTACTAAGGAACTTTCCTCGAAGACGGGCGAGGCTTGTGGATTTGTGTTTTTTTTGTGTTTGGGTGTTGTTTTGTTGGCTAATTGCCACCTTATGAGGGTAAGCAAAGTCATTAGCAGTTGGATTCGGGTCGTAGAAATTGGATGAGATTAAGGTTGACAAGACTCTTTGTTTTGTCAAGGAACCGTGAAGTTTGTGGACTTAGAGGTCATGAGTAAAAGCGTAATATGATAGCGTTAATAAAGGTTCGTTGGAATTCCAAGCGTAGCCCTGAGTTTACTTGGGAACGCGAGGATTATATGAAGTCTAAGTATCCTCAGTTGTTTGTTAATCGTACTGATGAATGAGCTAGTTAAATCTCGGGACGAGATTTCCTCTAAGGAGGGGATAATGTGACAACCATGACTTGAGCAGGTTAGTCAAACCGTTAGTGGTGACTTATGTGTCTGTTGCAAAGTATGGTTTATGTGATTCTATGTGTTTATATGTGTTTTTATGTGTTTATGAGGTATTGGTAACCAATCTATTGAGTGTGATCATCTCAATGAGATTGGATTGATGGTGAAATTTGTTGAGTTCATTTCGTTCACTTTTGAGTGACGGGGAAATGATTATTGAGATTTGGGCGGTTTCGTGTTAAATGTGTGTAAGTATTATTACGTATACGTATTTTTATGTTAGTAATTTAAGATAAGTTTAGGTTTTAGAGGTTAAGTTAAGAGAAATGAGATATTTGTTGGAGAAATTTCATTTTAATCACTTATAGTGATAATGGAATTGATTGGGTATTTTGAGAAATTTGGTTTGGTTAATAAGTGTGTGTCTAGGTGATGGATTAAAATGGGAAGCGTGTCAATTGTGAAAGAAATGAGTTTGTGAAAATATGAGAGTTTTTGGTAAACTTTTCATATATAAAAAGTGAATTTGGAAATAAAAAGTTATTTTTAGAAAGTAGTTTCAAGCAAAAATGGTTTGAACAAAATTAGCTTAGATTTTTTATAAACTTTAAGGTCTAAATGATAATTAATATTAATTATAAAAGGAAAAGAAAAAAAATATTTTTTTGGCATGAATAGTAAAATCCGAATTTTAAAAAAAAAAGGAAAAAAATATAAAATAGAAATAAAGTCCTAATTGTAATCTAATACCTAATTACACTGTAAATAAAACACATCTAGAGAAGCTATAAATACAAGATTAAACCACCAAAACCACTATTGAGGATTTTCGGCAAACAAAGAAAAAAAAAGAAAGAAAAAAATTTAGGGATCTTTTCAAGGTAAGTTTCTAGTTAATATTCAATTTTAATTATAATCATTCAATCATAGTAACTTAATTATGATGGATTAGAGTTAAATTAGGTTTTATTAATTAGGGTTTTAAGTTTTCTGTAAATTTATGTAATTAAACTAATTATGATTGATTAGGGTTTAATTGAAAGCTTGATGGTGTAATTAGGTTAGTGTTAGTTCGCGTTAAATCATGATTTAGTTTGAGAAGAATTTGAGTCGTGTTGTCAGTTGATATTCGAGAATGGTAATGATATTTTTGGATGGTCTTAGAGTTTTGATAAGTTCAGAGAGTCTATTTTCCAAAATGTCCGGCCTCGAACGATTTTGAGTTCGGGAAGTCATTCAAATGTCTTTCGCAAGAAAAGTTGTCTAAACAGTAATTACGGGTCAGATTTTGGTCTAATTTCGGTAGGTAAAACCCCTACTTAAAATTTTAAACAAGCTTAGCCCTTTTACAGAAGTTAATTTTCATGTGTCTATTAAAAATCCTCCTAAGGAAATCGTCTAATTAGTTGTCTAAGTATGGTTTTAGAGTCATAATTTTTAGTGTGCGACGGTCCGAATTAAAGACAGTTTGAAGTTTGATTTTATTTGATGGTGGTTCAATATAACTAATGATTAGGAATCAATGTAAGTTAGTAAACACATAAGGGAACCATGATTATTTTGGTTTGAATTTATGGAATGTTTTTAGTTGGTGCGGTTAGGTCGGTATGCTGAGTGTAAAATTATGATTTATAACCAGAAAATGGCAAAGTGTATGTTAATATCTAAATGATTATGTAAGAGTTGGTAAAGGTTTAAAAAAAGTTAGGTTTATGGTAGATAGGATTAGACCATCATCATAGTTGATGTTCATCATATTTGGGTTGAATGCCTAATTGATGGTAATCTTATTAATGTGTTTAATATTGTTTGTTGTTCGTGAAATTTTTGTGAAGTTTTTGTGGATCTTTGGATGCTAGCATGTCAGGTGAGGTTTCATACGCCCTTTTTCTTATGTTTTATTGGGTGAAATGATGCTTGTGTTAAACTGTTTTAGTTTGCTATGATTATTTGCACGTGTTTTTGTTTATTGAATAGTTCGTTTAGGAGTGGTCTTTATACTCACACTCAACCAACTTGAGTGGTTGAAATAATACCTATTGTATTGTGTGATACACTCATGGCTTAGTGATAATTAGAGTGGGTTTTGTGGTATGCTCCATCTTCGTGATCAATTGGAGTAGTTTGTGATTTGATTAGTTCGGGTGGGAGTGGTCATTACTACTAACTCAGAACCAAATGGAAGGTTGAAAATAATACATACTAAATTGTGTGGAAGGCTCCTTGGCTTAGTGTTCATTTAGAGTAGTTTGTGATGTCGATTATTTGGTTGGAGTGGTAATTTACTAACTCAACTCAAACCAAACTGTAAGGGTTGATATAATTACTCATTGATGTGTTGGTCACGGCCTAAGTATAAGTTCCAAAATGAGTAGACTCTTTAGGTGCGAAGTGACATATGGAACGGGGGTAACGTTCCTACTAACTTGTTATAAAGGATATGGGGGTATCGTTCTACCCTGTTGTTGTAATGGATCGGGGTAACGTTCTACCCAGTATGTGGATTGCATGTAGATAAGTTCATATAGAGGTTTTTATTTTTAAATGTCATATATTGTTTTTGATTAATCACGTAATTGGTGTCAAAGGTTTATATGTGGAGTCTTAAACTTGACTCTCACAAGTACGTTGTGTTGCGTTTTTAAGCATTCATTTTCAGGGTGAGCTAATGCGTATTTAGTGCTATGATAGAGCGAGGTGGCTAGAAGAGACGTAGGATGATTGGAGTTATTTATGCTTCTGTATTGAATAAATGAGTTTGCTTGAATTGTTTTGGTTATGTTATTGCATTTGTCATTTATTGACGAGACCTCTTTCTCATTAATAAAGGAACACCCATTTGGTTTTTGGGTATGGTTATGACACTTTGTGTTTTGCTTTACTTTAGCTTTCATTTTAGTATTCTCTATATAGACACGTGTGTTGTGATGTTATCCAATCTTAATTTACGCTCGCGTTTCGGCCTTGGCGGGGTGTGACAGCATCCTCTAATAAAACTAATGAAATCCATGAAGAGTCTCTCATTGATGAGCAGAAAGACGATGATCTTCCGTCTAAAGGTTTACCATGCCAACTACTGCCAAAAGAAATAAACCTAGGAAGTTTTACCATTCCTTGCACTATTGGTAGTTTAGATTTTTATGCTATAGCAGACTTAGGAGCAAGCATTAATATCATGCCTAGATCTATGTTTGAACATTTAAAACTAGCCAACCTTAAGGAAACTAATATGCTGGTTGAAATGGCTGATATGACTAAGAAGGTTCCTTTAGGAATTGTAGAAAACATCCTTGTTAAAATCAACAAGTTCTTATTTTCTTTAGATTTAATAGTTTTCGATATGTTAAAAACAAGAAATGAGACTATGATTCTTGGTAGACCATTCCTAGTAACCATTCATGTTAAGATCGACGTTTTTAATAAAGAGATTTCCTTAGGGATCGAAAATGACAGGATTATTTTCGACATGAATAAAAAAGGTTATAAATTCACAACTCTTATAGAAAAAGCTTATATGGTGAATGTCGTTCATAGCAAAGAATTAATGGATATATATTGTGATTTATTTCTCTATGAATCTAAATCCTGTGAATTTAATTGTCTCTTAACTATCGATCCTGATATCTTTACTTATGACATAGATATCCAAGAATCATATGAAGAGATAGTTTATAGGTGTTTCGTGTAACAACCCGAGTTTTACGACGCGTATGACGATCGCGAATTCGACATCATAATTATTATTTTATTAGTTCATGTGAACGAACGTCGACATTTAAAATTTTATTTGTCGTGAATAATTATTTTCGTATTTTATTTCGAACGAAATTTAGAAATTTTTATTTTTGTCGTTTCGCGAGTCAGCGTTTAACCGCGTGACCGTTAAGCGTTTTGAGTATTGTAAACATTTCGACGCGCTTCGTTATTACTTTTATGATGATAATTTGAATTTTTATCGTCCTCGTCCCGAGTTAGTCGAAACCGAGTCAAAACTTTATTTTGACGTGAGTTAAGATTTTTATTTAATATTGTAAACCAAATTAAGTGTGACGGAAATAAATTTAGTCACGGAAGTATAATCTCGAGTTTTGGCCGACTTTAATAACGAAGCAAATGACTTTGTACTAAAACTAAAAGGACTTAAAGGATGGAGGGACTAAAAGTGTCAAGTGATCAAACTTGTTTTCTATATAAAGCAACGCATACACATTATAATTCTCTTTACAAAAATGTTTCTCTTGTCCTCTCCTCCTACACCCACGACCGACCACACCCTTAAGGTACCCAAACACTTGATTTTTCCGACATGCATTATAATCAAGTTACAAAATATTAATCCTCGTGTCAAGGCCTACGTTTCCATATAATAAAATCATGCATGCAATGGGTTGTGAAAAAAATTATTTTCGGGTTTAATTCAAGTATTTTGATTGAAAAGGGTGTTGTACAAGAGTTAGATTAGTGATATTTCAAAGTGGGTTTTGTTAAAAATGTTCGGTTTTGTGTTTTGGTTTTGGTTCGAGCCGCGGCAAACAAGGGGAAACAAGACGAAACCCAATCGTGTCCGATTTAGATTGATAAAGCTTTGTAAGTATTTTAATTACTAGTATTGTATTTATTTTCGTGATTCGATTAATTTTCGATAGTTGTATGTGATGAATCCGATGAATCTTGCGTCGTCTAGTTAGATTTTGTTGTTGGTTGATTGAGCGAGTTAAATATTGTTTATAGACCATTTTAGATGTGTCGAGAATGGATTTTTTGGTCAAAAATGGATTTTTGGCGCGTTTGGTAAAGCTCAAATCTGAGTAGAAACTTTGGCGCGGAAAACAAGGTTTAAGATATTGTAAAATCTAATTTTTGGTTAGAAAATATGGTAGAGGGTATTTTTACAAGCGTTTTGGTAATTCGAACGCCCCGTAACTCCTCATAACGAAGAAGTTACGGCGAAAACAAGATTTGAAATCTTGAAAACTTTCCAAACAGCTCTTGTAGTTATTTAGTTGCTGACAGAATTTTAAACGTCCGTTTTGAGCACTTTCAACTCTATTTCGGCCTTCCGGCGAAATACGAAAGTTGCTCGGAATGTCGTTTTACTTTGCTGCGAGGCTTGCTAGTTTTAAAATTGAGTAATAACGGGTCAAAACACAAGGTCAAATTATGCACTTTATTAAAAATGTCACAAGTTCCTGCATAAACTTGCAGGGGCATTTTGGTCATTTTCTGTCGAGTTTCAGGTCTCGGCTAAAACAAAAAAGTTGTCCGGAATGTCGTTTTGCATAAAATCTCTTTAGAGTCCGAGTCGTGAAAATGTGATATAACGGGTCGTTTTGAGCGGATCAGATCTAGTAACATATATATACATAAAGTCAAAGTCAAAGTAAAGTCCGAAAGTCAACGGGTTGATACAAGACTTGTTAGGTGTTTATAAAATGATAAACGCTATTATTAATACGAGTATAACAATTTAGACTTAACAATTTTTATAAACGGATATAATTCTAAAAGTGGAAACTTTTGTAATATAAGGGACATAATCCCGATATGGGTAATTAATAACCGAATTAAATGTCGAAAGTTCGACGAGATAAATGAATATTATTATAAATATAATTAGATTACGGGACTTACTAAAAATGATAACTTTCCGAAAATAGTAACTTTCTAAAAATAGAAAGTTTCCAAAAATAGAAAGTTTTCGATTAAGCGACGTATAAGATAAATAAAAGAATGATCGTAACTCAATTACGTGAAGTTTAGGATCTAGGACGCGCAAGTGGATTTCTCATCACATGTTTATGTATATTTATGCTATTTCAATAGTTGCGACGCACGCACTATTCGATCGTACTTTATTATATAGTAATCGAGCGACATAAATTATAGGTCGCGCTTGAGCTTGTTGTCGAGTAGTTCGTGATTGTTTCGGTTATTTGATCTTCAGCTTCGATCAAGGTGAGTTCATAGCCTCGCTTTTGAACTATTTTAAATGTTTTTAACCCGCGAGGGGGATACTTGCTGTTTTATGAAAATAAGAGCGCAATATGTTTTGACACTTAATATGATTCTGTTACTATTGAGTATATGCCTTTTACTGTGTGACTGATAGTTGCCTAGTTGCAGGTAAACGCTAATGCATTAAATAGATCTATTGGGTTTGACAACCCTGTCCAGGGTTTGAATCAGTTGGTGAGCACCCTGTAACGGACATTTTGTGGTTAGTATTAGGGGAAGTGGCATACTTCTCAAACATTATTTTATCCTACGGGATAAAATGTGTTAAGTTTCGGTACACGGGCTCATTTAGTTGGAAATCATTATGTAACTTGCCATATAAGCAATGTTATACGCTTTGTTGAACCAAATATGCGTTCTAATTGTTAATTGTAAACTCTATGAATTCACTCAACGTTTTGTTGACGTTTTTAAGCATGTATCTCAGGTTTAGGTATTGAAGATGGCTTGGATGGGACGGAACGCGGATATCAAGGACGGTGACTCGGTGAACTTGTGTCAATAAATAATAGAAATATTTTTAGAAAATGAACGTGATGTATTTGTATAATAAATTTTCTACTATAGTTTTGGGACCTTTGTACTCTGATTCTTTTCAAACGAAATAAATAAAATTTATTTAACAATCATCTCTTTTATAGTTGTTTGTTATGACTTGTGTAATTGTATCGTGATGTAGCACCCCAAATGTTGTATTCCGCTGCGTATTGTATGTTGGGGGTGTTACAGAATGGTATCCAGAGCACTAGTTATAGCGAACTAGGTCTTTTTCAACGCCTGAACTATAACGGTTTTCGAAAAATTTTACGAGTCGTTCACCGTTGTCCGATATTCTCGCGCGCATCGTTCCTGATCCCTTATGTGCCTTATGTGGTATATTTGATTGCATATTATGTGCGTAACAAGTGGGTGACACTTGGTATAAGTAATATATATATGTATATATATATATATATATATATGTATATATATATATATGTATATAATATTATATATGTATATATATATAGTATGATATATATATATGTGTATGTATAAATAATATGTTTATGATATATATATATTAAAATGGAGTGTATAAATATAATATAGTATTGTGTGGAGTTTGTATATAATAATATTAATGTATAAATATATATATAATAATATATATATATAGTATAGATATATATATATAAAATATATGTATATTATATATATATTATATTATATAAATATATATTAATATATATATTATGTGTGTCTGTGTGTGTGTGTATATATATAATATATATGTGTGTATATATATTATATATATATATAATAATATATATATATATATATATATTTATATATATATATGTGTATATATATATATATATATATATATATATATATATATATATATATATATATATATATATATAAGAAATATATAAACTGTGTGTATAATATATATATATCTATATATATATATATATATATATATATATATATAATATATATATGTGTGTATATATAATGAGATAATTTCGCATCCGTTCTATGGTGGTACGATTATATATATATCTGATCTTCGCTTCTGCAAGAGTTAATTCCCTAAACATTCGCTGCGATAGAAAAATCAATTTTGATACATGATGAAAACATCGTTGTTATATGATTATCTTCGAAACTTTTTCGCGACTTTACTTTTCATCTTTTGATGATGTTGATTCGTCGTAGTTTGTCGATCCCATTGGGTGATTTATTGTTCGACTTCGAGTTCGAATATTTTCTCATTGCTTTTGAATCGCATATGTTGTTTCGTAACCTATTGTTTTGAAATTTTCCAGTGGATAGGAGTGTGACTTTTATATGTCATCCCATGAACCCTCATTGTTTTGGAAAACGACTATTAACTTATTCTCGCGTAACGTGTCGTTTGGAAACGGCTATTTTTTGAACTTTCGAATAAAGTTGGCGTTGTGTTCCGATTCTCCCGTATCGACCTCTACTTAGTAAGTCATGAAATGTTTGATTATGGAAATCTATGAGTTTTTGTGTTTGAAAGAGTGTTAAGTCATTGGGTATGGCTTTGTATTGGCATTTGGAGGAATTAAAATGGTGTTTGGTTGGATTTTGAAAATGTGATAATACGGCAGTTTGTAACCACAGGTTGGTGTGGGTTGATATTGAATTATTTTTGGTCTTACGGCACCTGGGAAATCCAATTGAGATGTTGGTACATGCTTAAGGTACATGTGGTGAGTTGGATAGAATTTTAACTCTTCCGGATGAGTGAGATATCATCATTTTTCTAAAACTAGTCAAATATGGTATACCGTTGGGAAAATGAGTATAACTCCATATTTTTGTAATAACTTTTCAAAAAAAAATTAGGTACATGTAGAAGGCTCTTAGATCTATCACCTCTAATTAGTTTTACATCAAAAGCATTAATAAATTTCAAATTACGCTCATTTTCGTAAACTTTGGGGGGCTGCTTTGGGATAGCAGCTTGTTGGATACGTTTAAAAATATTCTTGGTCTATGAAGACCTGGGAAATTATACTATGAGGTAGATAAACCTCTTAGGTACATGTAGGAATTCGGATGGAGACGTATCAACGCCCGACGAATGAGATATCGCCAAAATGGCAAAACTAGTCAAAAATTGAGACAAGAATTTGAATGAGTAATAAGTTCAAAAACTTACATAGCAACACCTAAATATGTAAGACTATAAGTTCTAGTTATTGAACAAACTTATATTTGAGCGGTCGTTTTGGCTTTTGCGGACGCACAGTTTAGGAGATACACTCAGTTTAGTGGAGCGATAAAATTTTGGAAAATGGCGGCTTTGATAAATAAGGGTAAAATGGTAATTTCACCTTGGATCCAAAACTTTCTGGGCAGTGGTCCCTATGTTTCTGGAAATTAGACTCGAAATGCTTTCCGTAGACGAAAACCTCATACTTTTATCGTCCACGGACTAGTAAGTAGGAGGATTTCAAGATTTAGGTTTATTGGATTGAGGTTATTGTTGCCTCAGAGTTTTATCTTATCACCGGCGTGGTGATTGTGCACTCTTTAGCTATTACTTTTGATTTAGAACTCTAGGAGAGTTCATGTATATGTAGTTTATGTATTGGAAACTTAGAACCGTTACGGTTGGATGTACTGGCTTTGAAAGCCAATGATGTATCCCTTTTTGGGGAAAATTGGTATGTATGTATGTTATTTTCGGCGTTGTTATTACGATTGTTGTAATTGTTCTCGGTTATGAGTTATGAGGAGGTGTCATTGTGTATGTTGTACTATGAGTGAAGCTTGGAGGTCGTGGTTACCCCCGAGGCACTCGGCTTGTATGAGATTGATTTGACCCCGAGTGTTGGGTGGCTTCGATTGGCGAATCTTTCGCATGTGTATGTTACTTGTTTGCATAGTCCATGAGTGGGTATTGTTGATACTTGCTATGACCGTTGACCGAACTATATAAATGATGTCTTGTAAATTGATGATAATTTTAAAACTGTGGATCGCGATAACAAATTCGTGTGTTGAACGAATGTCGTTGCGCGAATTGTACTAATTTTTGTTGTATAAACCATTTGTGTAAACAGTGGGAAAAATGTGTTTTCAAATTTCATAAACTGACCCTACGGTGTCAAATGAATTTTTCTAAAAAAATCGCTTTTCTTTTTCTTCTTTTCTTTTAGCATGATGTATACGAGTATGCATATGTTAAAGAAAATGACTTACGCGTGTAGCGTGTAGTAATAAATTGTTTTGACGAAGAAGGACATGTCGTCGTTTGGTCCTCAATTATGCATAACTTGATCAACTATGCATAACTCAGGAAGAACCATGTTATGTCGGATAAATCGTCACCTTTAAAATGTCGGATTTTGGAAAGATGGTTCGGGATGGATTTCTCGGAAGAGAAAAGTATATTTACACATACAATGGATTCTTATGCAAATAATTTTCATTTTGGATTAACTACATGGAGAGAGTCTTATGTTAGTCATTTTGACCGAGTCATTCCGGAGAGAAAATGCCGACGGTATTTGTCCGGAATGAGTGTGTCTAGAAACGTAATAAGGTCTAGGTCCTAGTGATATAAACCGGTAGTCGGAAGTAGAAATTGGATGTTATATGTCGTGTAACGACAATTTCTCAAGGATTAGTAAAGGTATAGAGTGCCATTGAGCATAGACACATAGACATACCTGAAAGTCATGAGAAATTTTAATGAATGGTGGAATACTAAAAAACCTGATACCGACACTGAGAAGGGATCTTCTTGAAGGTGTAAAGATTCTTAAGGTGGGTGGAAGCTAAGATGAATAGTCCCGAAGATGAAAAATGAGAAATAAAGAAGACTTCTCCTACCTTAGATGTGTGTTGCCTTTGATGTATCAACTGATGGCCGTGAAGAAGACTTCTTTTCCCGAAATGGAGAGTAGTGGTAGTTGATGACATCAAATAACGTCTATTTTATAGCATCATTTATCCCACGATATTAACCCATTTTGTATAGTTATTGCAAAGAGTTGTTACTTAATCGTTTATATTTGAGAAATGCAGTAATTATGGAGTAATTGGTGAAAGATAGCAAAAGGCGCGCATTCTGGAGCTTAAATGAAGATATTTTGAAGATTACTGTTCTGAAGACCAATACGCCGTATCCATCAAGAAGATACGGCGTATCCGTGCCTGCACTCACCAAAGACCACAAAAGGAATGAAGCTCAATACGCCGTATCCAGAAGACTCTATACGCCGTATTCAAGATATGGATATAATATAATATTCTGGAAGATATCAAACGTGGTCCCTACTCCAAGAAATCCCCAATACGCCGTATCCAACTCCTTGGATACGCCGTATTGAACCGACTTCCAGACATTATAAATAGAAAACTCAAAAACGAGTTTTAAGTGTGCTAAATCATATTCTCGATACCTAAACCACAAAAGTCAATTTTCAGAAGGGAAAAAGAGCAGAAGAGGTCGAGCAACGCAATCCAATCCATAGGAGACATCGTGTAATTCATATACTTTAGTAATCGTTCAGTTTTTGGTATCATTCGTTAACTCGGTTAGTTTACCTTGGCTAAATAATTACTCTTGTATTTATTATGACGTTTGAAGGCTAATACCTTCGGGTATTAGCCATTATTATGAAGATTTGAATGTTTGGTATTTGTTTATTATCGATTTCTTGATTTATCGTTGTATGCTTGTTTATGTTTATCAATTTATACTTGTTTACGCGCTTTTGTATGCGACCTATCATTCAACTGGATCTAGCTAAGTGGACCAAGCGGATCTAGAGTCCGGGATAGCTCTCCATATAGTAATTTATACATCTAGAATAATAGTTACACAAGTATTGTCCTTCTAAGTCTGTGTCTAGGATACGCTTCGGGCTTAACTAGTTAATTGGATATTGCCGATGGTTTATTGATCGTGTTGACTAGCAGGTGACCTAGATAATTCAACAAATAATGTTCTGATTCCATTGGATAGTTGGACAAGTAGCCTACTGATCCGTCCAAATTAATACATAAAAATATATATAATATATTAATACGTAATAATAAGGAAGATAATCAATAATAGTAT
>BQNB010019853.1:31686-66259 GCA_026074375.1 Tanacetum coccineum | reverse complement strand
CATTTTGGGACATTTTGTTATGTATCAAAATCTTTATGCTTTCACATCAATGAACAATTTAAGCTTGGAGCTTTTGTAACAAACATTTTATTTAATCAAATGTATCTTTTAAATGACTCATATAAAGGTCGTTCTCATATCTTGTGTTGTTGTGTTATGAAGTAACACTTTCGGACCTTTATTACGTTGCGACCCAATTTGGGGGTGTTACAGATTGGTATCTAGACCCAAGGTTATAGAGAACCAGGTCAAATGTTTTGCTTGGACTATAATCATTTTCAAACATTGCATCATACAAAAGTTTTTCATGGAAATACATACACTATTTGTTTGCATTGAATGCTTACATAATCTATATACGTACTTATATTATACTACGTATATTACTATACATGTCTTATACATTATACTTATATAAGTTAATTTTATTGTTACAACAGTCATGTCATCTTTGACAGTTACCTACACGTCGGTATATTCTGATTCTGAGCCATGGAGATTTCAGTGGGTTTTTGATGAGGAGCCAGAGGCACCTGAGGAGGCGCTGTAGTTTTTGGAGCAGGCACCACCATCTCCTGACTACGTGCCTGGACTCGAGCACCCACCTTCACCAGATTATGTACCTGGTCTAGAGTACCCGGAGTATTTGGTACCATCTGACGATGAGGTACCTATTGAGGATCAGCCTCTACCGGCTAATGCTTCACCTACAGCCCTATCACCGGGCTATGCTGCTGACTTCGATCCTTTAGAGGAGGACCCCGAGGAGGATAGGAGGAGGAGGAGTCCTCCGAGGATGATGATGATGAGGAAAAGGTCTTCGAGGAGGACGAGGATGAGGAGAAGGAGCATCTAGCTCTGGCCGACTCTGTTATACTACCTGCTATTGACCCTGTCTTCTTAGCTAAGGAGGCAAAACCGTTTGAGACCGATGAGTCTACTGCTACACCACCACCACCACCTCAGACATTGTCCCAGTATCTATGACTCGTCTCCATCGGGCACGGATATCTATTCGACCCTATACTCCTCCATCACCATCTACTAAGGCACTCAATACTGAGTATGCTTCTGCACACACACCTTCATCACCACCACCATCTCCATTATCACCACTATCATCCCTACTCCCTAGGATCTCATCCCCACATTACTATTAACACCTCTACATACTAGCCCTACCTATGTTAGTGCACCACTGGGCTGCAAAGCAACCATGCTTTAGTTAAGAGTTGCATCACCATCCACCTACCATCCACTACATGTACCATCACCACCTTTGTTGTTACCATCTACTGCTCATAGGACTGATATTCCTGAGGTTGAGATGCCTCCTCAAAAGAGGGTTTCGTTTTAACCGCTCCTCACACGAAGGTTTGAGGTCGGGGAGAGCTTGACAGTTACTGCCGCTAGGCAGACATGACATACTTTAGCTCGTATGGTTGACTACAGATTTAATGATACCTTGGATGCTGGTATTCGAGCCTCTGAGAGTAGAGTGATGACCGCCGTAGAGGAGGTCAATGAGAGGGTGACAGATCTTGCTACCACTCAGGGGCAGGATGCTCATGAGCTCTATGTGCGTTATGAGGACACTCAGGAATGACCAGCTTTGCTGAGAAGCCAATCTCTTTTGCAGACGAGAGAGAGGCCGAGACTTTGCTTTATGGCTTCCTTCTTAGAGCAGAGATGTTTATTGCCTAGGACGAGGCATGGGTTTTCATTCTTGAGGAGAGGAGCCCAATGCCATAGAGTCTTGTATCAGGACACTAGAGGCTCAGTTGGGACAACGTGCAAACTCACATGACAGGATGGAGTGGCAGAGGCAGGATACAGGTGATTTGGTGACTAAAGCTTTTGGACACATTTATGCATTGAAGGCTAGAGACCGAGCACACCCAGATGATTTAAAGGACACTGGCAGTAGTTGCTAGTTTTACATTCAGTCATTTTAGCTATCATGTATAGCATGCTAAGTATTATGGGTAACTCCCAGCTAGCATGGCTGTAGGAATCTGTATTTTCCATTTTTTAACCAAAACTATCATGTATGTTTATCCGATATTTTGTATAGATGTCAATTTATTTATGTCATTTTTGAACTCACATCCGGTTAGTATATTTTCACTCTGTGATTGTGATCTCATTCTATATATTATGCATATGTCATGTCGCGATTATGATTGTATGAAATCTAACGTGTATTATATTTTCTTGTGATTTTGAAGAAAATGGCTCTAAAGAAAACAACCACCCCTATGACTGATGTAACTATTAAGCAATTGATAGCCCAAGGCGTAGCTGACGCTTTGGCTGAGTATGAAGCAACCAGAAACAGCGGAAATGGCGATGATAGCCATGATTCGGTAAGTGACTGAAGGACAGAGCGCGCTACTCGTGAGTGCATCTATAGTGACTTCATAAAATGCCAACCCCTTAACTTTAAGGGTACTGAGGGAGTCGTCGGTTTGACTCAATGGTTTGAGAAAATGAAATTTGTATTCCACATAACCAAACAGCATTATCGCAACCAAACAAGTTTGCTACATGTACTCTTTCTTGGAAAGAGATTAAAATGGTGGAATATTCCCACCTTAAGACTGTTGGTCCATGATGTTGGCATATGGAATACATGGAAAACCCTGAAGAATAAGATGACTGACAATATTGTCCGAGAAGTACAATCAAAAAGGCTGGAAATTGAAATCTAAAACCTGAAAGTTTAAGGGTACTGATGTTTGTGAGTTTATATACACAACCGTTTTCAAGAGTTGGCACTGATGTGGGATAAGGTTCCTGAAGAATTTGATGAGAATAATGTTGGGGGTACTCTCTGAATGATCCAGTAATGTTGGCGTCCAATCCAAAAAACAATGCAAGATGCCATTGAGTTTGCAACTGATCTTATGGCCATAATATTTTGCACTTTTGCCTTGCCGAAAGGCAAAGCATAAAACAAAAGAAAGCTTGATGACAACATAAGGAACAATCACACTTAACAACAGCCTCACAAAAGGCAATATGTAACCAAGGCTTACACTGCTGGGCCTGGTGAGAAAAGAGAGTATGGTGGATCTCTACCACTGTACACCAAGTGCAACTACCATCACAATGGTCAGTGTGCACCTAAGTGCAACAATTGCAAGAAAGTTGGCCATCTGGCCCGTGATTGTAGGTGTCCTGCTGCTAATGCTAATGCTAACAACCAAAGAAACTCCGGGGTGATTCAGAGGGTTGCACTTGTTTTGAGTGCGGAGTTCAGGGGCATTACAAGAAAGATTGCCGTAAGTTAAAAAATAACAACCGTGGAAATCCTACTGGGAATGGTGGAGCAACAGCAATGGCTTATGCAGTGGGATTTGCAAGGAAAAACCTGGACTCCAATGTCGTTACGAGTATGTTCCTCCTAAACAACCACTATGCTTCTATCTTATTTGATACTGGTGCCGATAGGAGTTTTGTGTCTACTGCATTTAGTTCCCTAATTGATATTGTTCCATCTACACTAGACCATGATTATGATGTTGAACTAGCCAACGGAAAAATAATTGGAGTTAATACGATCATACGGGGTTGCACTTTAAAACTTCTTGAAATCATATGTCAATGATAAGACATCATTACCATTCAACACATCGATTTAATGCCCATAAACTTGGTCGTTTCGATGTCCATAAATTGGTATGATTGGTTATCAAAGTATCAGTGCCGTAGATCCGTCTATGATGAGAAGATCGTTCGTGTTCCCTTTAGGAATGAAATTTTAATTGTTCGTGGTGACGGAAGCAACAACAGAGACGAGTCTCGATTAAACATCATCTCGTGCACCAAAAATCAAAAGTATTTGCTGAAAGGATGCCATGTCTTTTTGGCACATGTTACCATAAAGAAGGCTTAAGACAAGTCGGAGGAGAAGCGACTTGAAGACGTACCGACTGTTCAAGACTTTCCCAAAGTATTTCCCGAGGAGACTTCCGAGGTATTTCACATCCACAACCAATTTCCACAACAGCCCATCTTCAACAACAACAACACATCAACCACTCCACAACACAACACCAAATTCACACACACACATTCAACAAGTTCCAATCATCAACACCATCACAACACTACAAATCCACACACAACCACATTCACAACACACCAACTACATCAATTCACACATCAAACTTCCATACACATTCAGCCACATCATCACACCCTTCAACCACAACATTCTCACCAAACCACATCAAACCCACACCAACACAACACCAAACACATTTCCCACACCACAACCTCATTTTTCACACAACACCCCATCATCATTCCCAAACCAATACAACACATCGCATCACCCATTTCAACACATATTTCATTCACCACCCGACAAGTGGAATTTTAAATTGATTTGATACCCGATGTTGCACCTGTAGCAAGGGCACATTATCGATTAGCTCCGTCTGAGATGAAAGAATTGTCGGATCAACTACAAGAGCTTTCTGACAAAGGCTTCATAAGACCCAATTCCTCAACTTGAGGAGCTCCGATCTTGTTTGTCAAGAAGAAGGATGGATCATTCTAGATGTGCATAGACTACCGGGAATTAAATACGCTACATGGTGAAAGAACCATATACCGCTTCCAAGAATTGATGATTATTAATTAATTCGAGTCAACATCAAGGTTCGAGTGTCTACTCGAAAATCAACAGAATTAGGTTATCATCAGTTGAGGGTTCATGAAGAAGATATCCCAAATACCGCATTTAGAACCCGTTATGGCCATTATGAATTCCAAGTAATGCCATTTGGTTTGACGAACGCACCGGCGGTATTTATGGATCTTATAAATCGAGTGTGGAAGTCATACTTGGACAAGTTTGTGACTGTCTTTATTGAAGATTTTCTGATCTACTCAAAGAGCAAGCAAGAGCATAAAGAACATCTTAAGTTAATCTTAGAGTTGCTTAATAAGGAGGAGTTGTATGCCAAATTCTCTAAATGTGAATTTTGGATTCCTAGAGTACAGTTCCTTGGTCACGTGATTGATAGTCAGGCATTCATGTGGATCCCGCCAAGAATCGAGTCTAATAAAAGATTGGTCATCTCCTAAAGACTCCAACGGAGATTTCGTTTTCATTTTTAGGTCCTTTTCCGGTTACTATCGAATATTCCATTGAAGGATTTTCAAAAGAATTCGCACAAATCAATGAACCAAGCTAACCCAGAAGAAGGTCAAGTTTTGATTGGTGAGACAAACAGAAGCAGGTTTACTAACTATTCAAGGGAAGGTTTGTTTGTTGTGCACCTATCTGGAGCTTTACCCGAAGGAGCTGAAACTTTTAAGTTTATTTGGCGATGCCTTTGCATACAAGTATTAAGTGTTTGTGTTTGATGCAGAACGAGAAGGTGATTACTTATGCATCACGTCAATTAAAGATTCATGAGAAGAATTACACAACTCATGATTTGGATACGGCTTGTTAATAATTGGACATTTTTTCCTCAAAAGCAGTTATATTTGAACTATATAAGAACTAGAGAGAGAAAGTAGAAGGAAGGAAGAATTTTTTCAAGAAATAGAAAGTAAAAGAGAAGAAATGCAATAAGAATGTGAAAATAACAACCAACCAACACCCTCGTCCAAGGCATATAAAGGGTACTAATACAAAAGAGTGGCCTGTGCCATGGCCTTGAAAGCTTAACCATAGCATTTTAGGCCATTTAGCTTTTTTAATCTAATATTTGACTAACTACGGACTTTGACTAACTATTATTGGAAGTGACCGATACTTTTCGTGTTTTTAACAATCTCCCCCTAAGGGAGGTCACTCTAATTTACAAAGACTTAATCCCTAGCATTGCTATTCCTTAACTTTAGTGTCTTGAGCTTATAGGTTATGGTATTCATGAGTTAGTGGTGGAGGTAAACAACTTTAACTTCAATCATTAACTTGTTAATTGATTTAGATGATCATATACTTTAGGTTCTTGAGCTTGTTTCCATAGCTTGTCTTGAAGGTGAGAAAGAGATCTTGAACACCTTGAATCATCAACCAAGCATAATCTTGTTTGTGCCATCTTGTAAACTATGCCACTTGATGAACTTGTGACTCCGGACCGACATGCGTCATACCTTTCTCTGATAAGTTCTCTTGAAAAGGCCTTTAATAATGCATCTTTCTTGCGGTCTTAACTATAACCACTTCGTACACTTCAAGAAAGAACGTTCGGTCATCAAGAGTGACGAAAACTTCTAAGACATTCTTTGGCTTTAAATTACTTCGTCACTTCAAAAAGACGTAACCGATATCAAGAGTAACGGAAGACTTGAAACAAGTACTTGACTTTCATGATGTCTTATGTTTGTCGGTCGGGTATGAGCATGTGGCTATGAATCTTGTGAGTCAGCTGGAATCAGGTACCTTCACCTCCATCTTTAAGTATCCTGCATTAAAATAGTTAGCAATAAAGCGGGGGGATGAATATGGCTTTGTCATTCGCCCGTATTTGGTGGAAGTAACATTCGAATCCGTAAGGATCGACCTGTGATCAGGTAGATTCAATTTAAGAAGAATCTCTTTGACAGGATTTCCAGCTGAAGTATAGAATCTTTCTAACACATATGCATTAGATGCATCAAACTCAACATGTTCTCATTACTGGAACGTCTCTAAGCAGACAACATGATAAGAGTGAACCAGTGAGTTACTATCTCACCGATTGAATAGAAAAATCGATTTGAAAAATCAATTGACGTATCACTTGCTAAAGTGGTTTTGTGACACATCGAGTGTGTTAAACATTTCAAAAATTCATCATCAATCCGTCCAATTCATAACCTGGAACAGAGTTTAATCTTATAGAATCGCACCATCGTTCTTTTCCTTCCAGTTGTCCACAAGTTTGATTCATATAGAATCGCACAAGTTCCACCTACCTAAGCTAAGTTTTGATGTTGGCTCAAGCAGAGATACGTCCCTCTTCACTGTGATAAAATCACTCGGAATGTTCTGGCAAAATCACAAGGATAATGCGTAGGGACCATCTTAATATATATCTTGTTATTCCACATGTGTGACTTAGCAAGGGCATAATTTTGACAAGGTGTCCTAAGAGATATTATGGATGATCTCTTTTGGCTTTAGACTCAATAGTGCACTTTGGTTTTAGTGATCAGAGGCTGGAGCAGACTGCCACCTTTTCAATATCAACTAACTCGGAGTGAGAAAGTCGATAGAAATGCGTGTAATCTCCGTGAGAAATGAAACAAGAGTCTTTTGAGAGACCTTGAGTGGCTGGGAGGGTTGTGCATAGCGTCACTGGGTCCATGACTGTCTTTAATGACAGAACGAATAAAAAGATAACAATTTAGTGTTTTCTGGACACATTTAATGAATTGACCCGGTTTTCCTGCCTAAAGTGTATTGAGGGCTTCTTTTCATTTTACACACCCTTTATCCTTACATTTAATTTTCATTCTCAACCCCTTAAATGCTTACCGAGACTTCAGAACTAACACCTTTGTTGGGTTTGTTTTCCAGCGTTAGCTCCCATTTCATCGGCATATTCCGATTCTCCCTTTTTCTCCTTTTGTATCATGCCTAAAGAAGAACTTTCTATAATTATCAGAGGGATATCCATGGGTAATCCCTCCGGTTTTGAATGGATCATGGATTTAAATACCTATCTAAACCACCTTATAACACCTAAAATATAAGTCAAGGTCAGTCTTTGGGTATTCCAATCACGATCCTTCAAAAAACCAATTGAAAGTTCAATCAAAGTGTTTGAAATAAATATCAAAAGAATTTACACTTTGAGAGTTTTTCATCGTCATTAAAGGCTCCCCCTTAACATGTGCATCATAATCGTAGTACATGCTAAGTGTGGAGTGCATTTAGTCCATTTTATATGATCACATTTCAATACAAAAAGATGCAGTTTAATCACATTTTCTCCCCTTATCCAAAATGTTAATCCCTTTATATTTTGGATATCAATTGATTAAACGTTCGGGGACCAAAATGTTACATAATATCAATTAGGAACATTTTAATTCTCCCTCTCAATTTTTAAGGGCATATAAGACAGTGTTGAGTACAATAATTTGAAAATTTTTGAATTTACTAAGAAATTCTTGAAAATGTTATACTCGAGCACTTCTTTTTATCACCATTAAGTCTACACTGCATATTTATATATTCACAAGATTATTATGTATGAGGTTTGACCTGAATGATATATGATAGAATCATATGGTTCTTTGTAGCAGCCGTAGGTCATTTATGTAGTCTCTCTTAAGAAGTTGTCTTAGCTTCCCCCTAAATCAGCAATCCTTTGTTGAGTAGATTCAAAACTTTCTTGCAAGCCACCTCAAGCAGTCTTGATGTAAAAAGCCCAAATATCCAAAGTACACAATTAATTCAAAACCGTAACACCAAAGTCAATTAAGTCTGGGATGTCCGTATTTCTCCTTACACGATAGTGATGATATAAATTGAAACACCAAAGTCAACTAAGTCTCGGATGTCACAATTATTCCCTCTTAAGTAGTCGAAATGATAACACCTAAGTCAACTAAGTTCCCAAATGTACTCATTTCTTTCTGCAGAATACTGACTATCTTAAGGAATCATTATACGTATCAAACCTATGTGTACCTCTTTTGTCAACTAATTCTACTCCTTTTTAAAATTAAACTTAGTGATTAACCGTTTGAGGAAGCATTTATTGAATCAGTAACCAATCTTTTCACACTTAGAATAAATCTTCTAACAACACTTCCCCCTAGCATCTTAAATGATGCATACTTGAAATCACAAGATATCTCTTCCACCATGTAGTTGAAATAGTGCACCCAAAAGTAACAAGTTAAACACTGATTTTCTCTACGGTTATGACATTTGTCTTTCGGGAATGACCTAAAATGAGAATAGTGTATGAATTCTATCATGTATACTCATTATCTTTCTTGTATATCTATTCCTTCCCCCTTGTTGGTTTTGATACCTTGGAATCAGCAAAACATAGTACGCAAATATACTAGAGATCGAGTTTGAAGAATTGATAAGCTTAAATCTATCCCGTGAGAATCAACTGAGTCTTAAATTGCAACTAAGTCCCTAAAGTTTGAAATAAATGACATCTAAAGTTCTTATAGTTAATATAAATTAACTCCCCTTGAAATTGTGATCCGTCATTATCAAAAAACTTTATTCGTTTATTTTGTGACTTATTTTGAAAGACCATTTTAAAAGATTATTTGATGACACATTCTCCCCCTCAAATAATAACCCTTTTTCTATTTAAAGAGTTGTTGTCATTGTGTGAGTGGTCGAATTGTCATTGAAAATCTTTTTGTGATTACTAAAAACACTGATTCATTATGAAGACAACTTTTTACCAATAAAAATAAGATTTCTCTTATTTTGATCACATAAGCGCACTGATACATACACTTATAGAATATAGGAAGTACGGGTTGTGTTGCAAAGTAAACACAAGCCTTTGCGTGGTCATAAAGTAGACCATGGCCGAGAATAAATTCCCGTTATAAGGTTAAGTGTTCTTTTTGAAATACTTGCCTTTAAGATGATGATCGGGTTGCTATCTGAAATAGTAGCAAGCCATTTGGCATGTTTCGAAAACATTTGAAACTTCTGCTCGAACTTCATTTACAGCCTCGTATCATTATTTAATGACATTTCTAAGACCGTAAATGTTATCGATTTTCAGAAGACATGCCATTGTTACCTCTTTTTATATTTTTCTCATTTTTTAATTTTTTTTTGTTTTAAAGATTTTACATTTTTGTATTTTGATTTTATAAAAGGTTTTTGAAAATGATAAATCTTTTTGGTTTTTCTGGTTTTGAATATATACATATGGTACACAGGATATCAGAATAGGTACCATCATTATTCTTCAGCTTCATCTGCCAACTGTTTCAGTGTCTCAGGCGTAAAACTTCGCATTCCCAGCTTGTTGATCAGAAATTTAATTCTTTCTCTGCATAGGGCTTTAGTGAAGATGTCTGCTAGTTGATACTCCGTGTTGACAAAGTAAAGCTCTACTACTCCATTTTCCACTTGCTCTTTGATGAAGTGGAATCTGATGTCAATATGCTTTGATCGAGAATGTTAAACATTGTTGCAGCATAAGGCAATAGCGCTTTTGTTATCATAGAACATTGGAATTTTTTTGAATCCAAGGCCATAGTCAGTAAGCTGTGATCTCATCCAAAGGATTTGAGCACAACAGCCAGACATGGCAATATATTCAGCTTCCGTACTAGATATCGCAGCGCTTTTCAGCATTTTTGATGACCAGCTAACAAGCCTATCTCCCAATAATTGCATACATCCAGATGTACTTCGTCTAGTATCTTGGCAACCCACATGATCAGCGTCTGCATAAGCTGTTAGAGCAATAGAAGAATCCTTTAGATACCAGAGTCCCCTATTAACGGTTCCTCGTAGGTATTTAAAGATTCTTTTTACAGCATGGAAGTGCTTTTTGGTAGGCTTTGCCTGATACCGGGCACACATGCATACAACAAATGTAAGGTCTGGTCTACTGGCTGTAAGATACATAAGGGTGCCAATCATTCCACGATAGTGTGTAGGATCCATGGCTTTCCCTTGTGTATCTTTATCCGGTTTGGATTTCTCTACCATGGGGGTATCCACGGGGTCACTAGATTCCATATCATATTTTCTCAAAGATTCTAGAGCATATTTAGACTGGTTTATAAAGATGCCTCTGGGATTTTATGGAATCTGTAGTCCTAGAAAAAAATGATATTTTGCCCATCATCGACATCTTAAACTTAGAACACATTATTTTTGAAAATTGATCACATAGTTCAGGTGTAGTAGACGCAAAGATAATATCATCAACATAAATTTATACCAGGAGAATATCTTTGCCTTGTCTTCAGATGAACAATGTGAGATCCACGATTCCTTTAGAAAATTCCTAAAAGAGTAGAAACTTTGACAATAGATCGTACCACGCGCGAGGAGCTTGTTTTAACCTATAGAGTGCCTTCTTAAGCTTATACACATGATTTGGATTGTCTTGATCCACAAACCTGTCCGATTGGTTGACATAAACTTCTTCGTGTAGAATGCCATTCAAGAATGCCGTATTAACATTCATTTGGTAGATGATCATATTCATGTGAGCAGCATATGCGAGGAGTATTCGAATAGCATCAAGTCTAGCCACTGGAGCAAAGGATTCCTCAAAATCAATTCCCTCTTCTTGACGATAACCACGAGCAACCAAACAAGCCTTGTTCTTTAGAATTCCTCCTAATTTATCAAGTTTCACCTTGTTGATCCATTTTAAAGTAATAACCATCACCTTATCTGGACGAGGAACTAGTTCACAAACTTTAAGACATTCAAATTCATTAAGCTCATCTTGCATTGCTTCAATCCAACATGCTTGAGTTAATGCGTCTTTATAGTTCTTTGGTCCAACTGATGTGAGAAAGGCATCATAGTAACAAAATAACGCTTGTTCATGGAGTTGGAGTCTTATGGAAACAGGTCTTTCGAGTTCACCGATGATGTTGTTTAAAGGATGATCCTTAGTCCATTTGGTAACGTGTTCTGAGTTTGGAGTAGTAGTTTGCACAAAAGTAGGAATAACATCCGAAGAAGAAGATGCTTTAGAATTGTTTTCTGGATTTGGAATACCAAAGAACGGATCGTTATTCATGTGTGCAACATCTAAGTCATGATTGTCTTCTTCAACATCGTTAGGAATGATAGGAGATTGAGTTTCGGGTGTTGTTTGAGAGTTACTAGGTGATGGTGCATCTTGATCAACAGTTGTTGAGGAAGGTGAACCGGTTAATGCAGCAGGTTTTGAAGCTACTACTTTAGCAATTGGAGCAATGACTTCAGGGGCTAGGCAATCAACACTTGATGGAGGGTTGAGTAATTCATCAAACAGTGGTTGAAATAAAAGATCCCAATTAGTTCTTAAAGGTGGTACAAACGGTGTTGAAGGAGGAGGGTTTGGCACGAGTCCTGAACTGATTGTTATAGGAGTCATTTCATGAAGTGTGAGTCCTGAACTGATGTGTTCAGAAGCCATTACAGTCAGCTCATCAAAGTCTACATGAATTGTTTTGATGACTTGTCTGGTACATCGGTTGTAAATTCGAAATGCTTTCTTTGTGGGTGCATAGCCAATGAAAATACCAATATCAGCCTTCGGTTGTAACTTACCCAAGTTCTCACTATCATTTGTCAGATAGCAGAGTGCACCAAATACATGGAAGAACGATAAGTCAAGAAGTTTGTCATGTAAAAGCTCATATGGTGTTTTGCCATGACGAATACATACGATGGAACGATTTTGGGTGTAACATGCGATAGCAACTGCTTCTGCCCATAAGAATAACGGAGCTTTTACATAAATTAACATTGTGCGGGCAGCTACAATTAGCATACGATTACGTCTTTCAATGACACAATTTTGCTGTAGAGAGCGAGCAACAGATGTTTCATGAGAGATGCCAACCTTCTCATAATATTCACGCAAAGTGTGATTAACAAATTCAATTTCATTATCTGTTTTGATTCATGAGACAGGCACTTTAAGCCGCAGTTGGATCGTCTTGAGAAACTTGATTATGAAATCTGGAGCTTCATCTTTAGACCTTAAGTACTTAACCCATGTAAATCGATAGTAATCATCGACAATGACGAGTATGTACTTCTTTCCATTAACACTTGAGACACGCATTGGTCCACAAAGATCCATGTGCAAAAGATAGAGTTTTTTTTAGTTGGTGTCTTCAGATTTAGGTTTGTGGGGTTTCTTCTTGCTTTTGCCCATTGCACAAGCACAGCATAGATGGTCCTTTTCAAATTTTAGCTTAGGGAGACCCCTAACAAGACCTTGTCTAGCTAAGTGATTGATTGCACTAAAGTTCAAATGAGACAGACGTTGGTGCCATAGCCAGGACTTAGTCTTTGAGGCCTTTGATAAGAGACATATAGGAGAGGATGTCATTATATCTCCAAGAGACAGAGTATACAGATTGTTGCCTCGAGATCCAGTCAATAGATCAACACCTTCTATATTACGAATGAAGCAGGTGTGTTGACGAAAAGAAACTTCAAGGTTCGAATCACAGAATTTCCCAATGAAGAATAAGTTATGTCCAAGTCCTTCTACGTAGTAAACCCTTGATATCGTAACATTCCCAATCTGATAATCACCATATCCCAATATCTTTGCCACGTGATCATTTCTGAATTTGACTATACCTAAAAATTTATTAACGAAATTGGTAAGCTGAGAGCGATATCCAGTCATATGCTTGGAGCAGCCGGAGTCCAAATACCAGAGAACAATTTGGACGACATGCATTCATCAAGAGAGGAAGATGGAACATCAGAAACTATGGATCCCCGAGATTGACTGGGTTCCTTTTTGTTAGCAGATACAGATTTAAGAACCTTAGATTTGCTAACAGGAATATTAGTTTTAGATTTCATAGGTTTCCTTGAGTAAACCAATGTTACATCAAGCTTAAGTGTTTCATTTTCTAGAGCAGTTGGTTTCCTAAGGGGAACTTTAGTAGTTTTGGTAATCCTAGTTAAAGGGAATGCATTTCATACTATAATGAAGGTCCGACCGGTAGGTCTCCAGATGTATCCAATATTCGTAAACACCTTTCCTGTTGGTTTCCAAACTTTTCTCTTTAAACTTTTCTTAACAGATTTAGATTTTACACGAGCATTCACATTATTGATAAAATCAAGAACACACAAATCATGATTATCAAAAAGCATGCAACCATTACACTTAACACATTTAAGTTTAGAATTCACATTAAGCTTGGAATGTTGCACATTAGCAGTTCCTTTAGGTGCAACAACACAGTCTTTATTTTTCAAACTAGATTTAACTTTCCTAGGGTGGGCTTCTACTTTATTCTTCTGAGTACTACTTGGTGTTTGCTGAATCTTATCTTTCTTTGTATTGCCTGAAGGCTGTGATCCGCTAGCACTAGTAGACGGTTTTACTCCTGTAGAAGACAACATAGGTTTGTTAAAAACTAGGTTTGATGTAGAGGCTATTTTTGTGATTGTGTTTCCTGAGGATATGACAGGCTCAGTGAATCTAACTCGTTTGTCTTAGTTCTTTGGGGTCACAACCACTAATTTTTCACCAGAATTGTTGATATTAGGGCAGGTTTTACTGATGTTTGAGAGAAACTCCTGAATTCATTTAGTATACCTACAGGCAGATTCTAAGGAATGATCTAAAGGATAATTTGATTGAACATTGTCAACTAGATCCCTAAGAACTGCAGCTTCTTCCTGAGTGTGCTTAATATAGGCAGAGTAGGTTGTCTTTTTATTCAACAATTTAGGGGTTATTGGTTCCACATCAATCTTAAGCATCTCTGGATCAATAGTGTGTTTTGTAACAGCATTATCAACTAGAGTGTGGCATATCTTATATCATAACACGGGGTCGATTCTTGGATTTGGCTAGTTTCTAGAGAGAGAAACACTTGAGAGAGTTTTCTAGAGAGAGAAAATGTGTTTCTTTCTAAAAAGGAAAGTAATGACTAGCTTACCTCTTCCAAAGTTGGAAGAGGCTTATATAGTACTTACAATATACCGGGTATTCGTACCCGACTTAAAACCGAAAAACGTACTATTAACTATTAAACTACGAGCTATAATAAACAGTAAAATACACTGGGTGACCGAGTCTTTTTCTAATATCTAACAATCTCCCCCTAAGGGAGGTCACCCCTGAAAATACCAAACTTAATCACTTCAGTCTTTAGCTCGTAGACATTTGATATCTTGTACATTTGGGATAGTGATCTTTTGATTCATCTTAGACTTGTCTTTGATTGTGATCTTGAGCTTTCTTGAGATCATCACCCAAACATAATCTTACATCATCTTGTAATGGATCGCCATCTTGTGCACTTGTGAAGAAATACATGATGTCAGAGTTTGCGGAAGCTTTGACACCTTTATGAGGTCTTTCATAACTTCATAACAAGTGTAGGTCGTGTCTGAGCATTCGGTTATTCACTTGATATCTGAGGTGCTGCGAATTTCCATCTCCATCTCCATCTTTAAGATATCCTGTAATGAAACAGTTAGTAATAAAGAGAAAATTGATTTGAAAAGTCAGTCTAAGTGTTTCTTATGAAAATATTTTGTAACACTTCGAAAGATTTGATTGTTTATCAAATGATCAATAACCGTCAATTCTTATACTGGAACAAGTTTGATTCACACAGAATCGCACCATCGTTTCTTTCCAGTTGACACAAGTTTGATTCTTGTAGAATCGCACAAGTCACCTACCTAGAGCTTGTTTGATGTTGGCTCTAGCAGGATTTCCATCTTCATTGTGAAAAACCATCGTTTCACTCGGATGTTCTGGCAATATCACAAGGATAATGCGTAGGACTCTTAGGATAGACTTGTTTCCACAGTGTGTGAAAGACAAGAGAATTGGATACGTGTCCTAACGAGATTAATTGACGATCTCTTGGCTCTAGACTCAATAGTGCGTTTTGGTTCTAGTAATCGGAGGCTGGAGCTGACTGCCACCTGTTCAATATCAACTAACTCGGAGTGAGAAAGTCAATAGATAACGTGTTTAGTCTCCGTGAGAATTGAAACAGAAATCTTTTGAAAGATTCTGAGTGGCTAGGGAGGGTTGTGCATTGCATCACTGGGTCCATGATGTCGATCTTCAATGTCAGCAATCATCTTAGTGATTCTGGCAGCATATGTATTGACCCGGTTTCTTCCTAAGTGAATGGAGGGCTTCTTTCTTTACACCCTTTATCTTTACAATTCCAAAAGGCTTGTTCAGCAGATAATTTAGTTTGTGGAACAAATCGTGTTTCAAAATCTTAAGAAAGTTGGTTAAGAATAGCGTAATCGACTGGTGTAGTATTAACTTTCTTTTCTAACATCATAGACCTTTTTTTTTAAAGCATTTGGAAACGACTCTCTTCAGCAAGCAATTAGGTCCTCTTTCCTCTTTCTGAGTTAGGAATCACAAAGCACAAGTATACTTAATGACATTAACCATTATAAAGCTTTGGTTTAACACTCTATGAACTTTCTTCAGATAGAACAATTTTGAAAACACTAGATCTTTTTTGGTGTTAGATCATGGAGAAAAACTGAGGTTTCAACAACATGTAAACAGTTTGTGCAGACTGATCTCTTTTAATAACAATATTTATCTAGCTTGTTTGATCCATTTTCTAAAACAGATCTCTCAAACAATGTCTATAGATTCTTCTTTCATAAAATCCATTTTTGAGAAGAGTAACTGTTTGCATTAACGATTCCTTTTCTTTTAAATGTTCAGAAAGAGTTTGTTTAAGAATATCAATCTCTACAAACAGTGCACAGTGGATCTAAAACTATCATTACTCTTAAATCAACCATTTGGTTCCTTCTTTTAAAAAACCCCCCCTTTTTTAACTGTTCCTTATTATCATTCAAGCCTCATCAGTTAAAGTATCATTCACTACTTTTATTGTCCAAAATTTATCTTGGTACAATTAACTACTTGGGTTTTCAGTTGTTCAATCACGGATAATATCAGTGCATCTTGTTGTGCAGATGAGTTAGAATTCTGAACAATTGCCTGTTGTGATTCTATCATATACTGAGAATAAGGAATGATATTGCTTAACATAGTTATTTCAGTCTTCTGAAGTGGTCACTACATTTGATTGGTTCAAAAGATAGCAACCCACAGCACAACCTTGATTAATATATTATTATCCACCTTATCAGGATAGTATGCCTTAGCAAGAGCACTGAAGCCCCCATAATGATATAAAATTTTGGATTATAAGGCCACTTGGCAGTGTTGAGTTCATCATAATCAGAAGTCAAATGTCCAAATCATCAGCTTGATAAGCAGCATTGTGAGTAATGACAGTCTGTGTGGCTTAACCTTCTGCAATTCATGGATCTGCCAAAAATGCAAGTTCTTCCTCATGTAGAATTTGACCATTTGCTTGAGCTTGTACCAGCAACACTTTATCCATAAACCATGAATCATCCCGTTTCCTCATAGGTTTAGTGCACTGTTTGGACATGTGTCCTTCTCCTTTTCAGTTGTAACAAATAACAGTCTTTTATTTCCCAGAATTTCTTCTACTTGCTCCTGGAGTGTAGGTCAGTTTGTCTCCCCTGAATTGGTTGTAAGGTTACTCTCACATCATTATTGGTAGCTTGTTGTCTAGGGTTTGACGAATTTCTCAGCTGGTTATTGGTAGTAGGATAGCGGGAAGTGACAACAGCAGTCAAGAAAGACATCATGTGATTGATGGCATCAATGGAATCATCACCTTTCTGGAACACTGGAACAATTAGACCCGAGTCTGGTTAGGGAAAATCAAATTGTTGGTTAACTGAGCTAGCATATTCCAATTGAGGGATGGATGATGATGGAGAATAAACATTATGGTGAACTGATGATTGATAATCATTATGATTGAAAGAGGTGTTGATGATGGATTGTTTGAGTATTGTTGAGATTGATAAGGTGATCCATACTGTGGAGGGTGATATGGTGAAACTTGTGGTTGAAATTGAGAGTTTTGGTATGAATTTTAATGAGTTTGATAAGGAGACTGGGTCATCTGGTGGGGTGCAACCAAAGCAAGCGGATCTGAATTGCGTTCATGCATTAAATGAACTTCATTTGCATGAAACTCATGTTGTCCCAAGTAGGCATGATGCTGATCAATATTAGTTGTGTGCAAGTCCCGCACCAGTTTGACATCTGTTACAAATTTGCTCCATTCAGGAGGAAGAGTATTCAAAACCTTGGTGTTCACTTGAAATTGTTCCAGTTTCATATTGTAGATGTTGATGTCATTAAGTAGCAGTGAAAATCTCAAGTAGAAATCACATAGTGTTTCCCCTTTCTTATAAGTAAACTTATCGAATTCATCATAAAGCTTACACTCTCTTTCATGTTTCGTCAATGAAGTTCCTTGCATGAGAAGTTGAATTCTTTCCTAAAGTTCCTTGGCGAATTTATGATTGCTAACCAATGCATAGACCTCTGGTGGTAATCCTTGGAGAACGATATTTGTTGGCTTGAAATCACAATCAGCTTGAATTGTTTCCGTAGCAGATAATTCAGAATATTTCTTTGGTCTAGTCACTTCATTCTCCTCAATCGTAGGCCAAATGAGTGGACCGTCTTCAACGGATTCAAGTATCATTCATCCATGTTGTCTATTCATCATGTACAGCTCCATTCTGCTTTTCCAAGAATCGTACATATCTTTTTCCAACATAGGTGGACGATTGTCAGCACCTGAAAGAATCGCTTTGTCAGCAAGGGTTGCCATTAAAAAAATTAGTATGATTAAAGATTACTGTTGGATCGAGCGGTGATAGAAAGTAATTATGTTTTAAGGTGTTGTCTTTTGTGTGTTATAAGTCTTGAAATTACACGGGATTTTACAATTCTTGACAAAACCGGGAAAACAAGTGAATGTTTCACGGGATTTTACGAGTCACAGAAATAAACCGTATAATCTTGTTTTATCAATTTGAGTTTTAAACCTTGTAGATGTGAATTCGGTTACCAAATGAAATTGCCAATTCGGTTATCAAAGGAAAATTGCAAATTCGGTTGATTAAGCAAAATTGCAAATTCGGTTGACACAGAAAAATTTCTAATTCGGTTACTAGATGAAGTTGCGAATTCGGTTACCACTTGAAGCTGCGAATTCGGTTGATTAAGCAAAATTGCCAATTCGGTTGACACATAAAAATTGCTAATTCGGTTACCACTTGAAGTTGTGAATTCGGTTACCACTTGAAGCTTGCCAATTTGGTTACCACTTGGAACTGCGAATTTGGTTGATTAAGCAAAATTTCCAATACGGTTATCACACAAATTTCCAATTCGGTTCTAACTAAAAACTGCCAATTCAGTTCAAACATGTACGAAACTCGAAAACTTTAAAACACAAAAAGACACCGTTTTTGATTGTTTTTCCCAAAATTTCTTGTATAACTAGTATTCCTAAACCTATAGGTACCTTAAAAATGTAAACTTTATGTTTTTTAAGCCAAAAAATTTAAAATCAAGAATTGTACTTTATAAGGTTTTTCGAAAATAAAAGTGTAACAAAAATGATGTTTTTCTTGATTCAAAGCTTATACACCTATATCCTAAGGATACTAGATCAAATTTACCTAGGTAAATGACCTTTAGTGTCGAAAGAAGATTTGAAAACAAAAGAAAAAGAAGAAAAGGACGTACGGATGGAAAGAACAAAATGAACCATAGAAAACAAACACAAAGATTAAACAAATCACTCCATGGCTCAGATACCAATTGTAGGAATTAAGTAATCTTTGAACTATATAAGAACTAGAGAGAGAAAGTGGAAGGAATGGAGTATTTCTAGTAAGAGAAAGTAAAAGAGAAGAAATGCATTGAGAATGTGAAAATACAACCAACCAACCAACACCTTCTCCATACATGGAGAGGGTATTTATACTCAAATGGGTGGCCGACCATGGGCCTTTGGGCCATTTAGCTTCTTAATCAAATATTTGACTAACTACGGGCTTTGACTAACTATTATTGGAAGTGACCGATACTTTTTGTGTTTCTAACATGAAGGATTAGGACACAGTCTATTCTCTGTTGGTCAATTCTGCGACTCAGATCTTGAAGTAGCTTTCAGAAAACACACGTGCTTTGTTTGTAATCTGGAATGTGTTGATTTACTCTCAGGATCTCGGAAAACCAACCTTTATACATTGTCAATTAGGGATATAATGGCATCTTCTCCAATTTGTCTCTTGTCCAAAGCCTCAAAGATGAAATCCTGGTTATGGCACCGACGATTGTCACATTTGAACTTTGGTGCTATTAATCATTTGGCTAAAAATGGTCTCGTACGAGGTCTTCCCAAATTGAAATTTGAAAAAGATCATCTGTTTTTGGCATGTGCTATGGGCAAAAGCAAGAAACAATAACATAAACCTAAATCTGAAGACACCAATCAGGAAAAACTATATCTTTTGCACATGGATCTTTGCGGGCCTATGCGTGTTGCAAGCATAAATAGGAAACGCTAAAACTTCTGTCAGAGGAAGAGGACGAGTAAAAGTGGTTACTCGCGGTATATTATGTATTATATGTACATAAGAAAACATAAAAACATAAAAATATTTTTCTTTTATATATAAATTTTTCAAAAACAAAATTAAAATTTAAAAAATCAGAAAAATATAAAAATATGTATCTCTGGCATGTCTTTTGAAAATCGATAACATTTACGGCCTTAGAAATGTCATTTAATAATGATACGATGCTGTAAATGAAGTTCGAGCAGAAGTTCAAAAGATTTTAAAACATGCCAAAATGGCTTGCTATTATTTCTGATAGCAACCCGGTCATCATCTTAAAGGCAAGTATTTTAAAAAGAAAACTTGACCTCACAACGGGAATTTATTCTCGGGCATGGTCTATCTTATGACCACGCAAAGGCTTGTGCTTACTTTGCAGCACAACCCGCGCTTTCTTTATTCCATAGGTGTACGTGTCAGTGCACTTATGTGATATAATAAGAGAAATCTTATTTTCTATAGTGTTGTTTTTTAGAATTAAATCATTAATATTAGAAATTCATCAGAAAATCATTTTTAAAGACATTTGACCACTCAAACAACGACTAAAACTCTTAAAATAGAAAATGGGTCATTGTTTGAGGGGGAGAAAATATTAAATATCTTCTTCATAAAATCAGTTTGTGATAAATGGAAATGGTTTTAAACAATAACGGGTTAACAATTAAAGGGGAGTTAATTAGGTTAAACTTATGTGAAGCCTTAACTGTTATGTGTTTATGTCTTGTAGGAAGCAAAGAGCAATAATAAGTTGCTAGGAATGATAGTTAAAACTTCAGGGACTTAATGTGCTAATTGTTAAACTTTGATTTGCCTTAGAAAACTTAATTAAGAAAAAATGCATAAGGTCTAGTAGTTCAGGGGGCATTTGTGTCAAACTTTCAAAGTTTAAACACAAACACCCCCTTGCCCCATTATTTTCTTAACTCACACACACACGCTTTTTAAAATTTCCCTCTCCCCTCATTATACTCAAATCTCTTCAAGATCACCAAACCACCCATTTTCAAGCTTAAGGTATAATTACAAGATTGTTCTCTACACCCTAAATGTCTCATTTCTTAAAAGAATTAGGGTAAAACTCATTTTTGTATTCAAAAACCCTAAAAAATTGGTTTAGGGTTCTTCAAATATAAAAGTGAGCAAAACCCTAAATTGATTGAGAGGTTTCGATCGTCTATGGTTGTATAACACTCGCTTAAAATAGTGTTTCATTTGGTTAACTTATTATGTGATTCCCTTGATTCTTGTATGCGAAAAGGTAGGAAAATGGGTAGAAATAAAAAATGTTGGTGGGTTTGTTGTTAGTAAGTGTTACACTATATCCTTGTATGCATTAGAGCCTTAAAATCCTTTGTTTGAACATAAATAAAACTTATGTATGAGATTTCGAGTTCATTTTGAGGAATCATTTACATCGCTTGCTAGAATAGAGGCCATCCATAACTTCATAGCTAATGCAGCCAACAAGAATATGACGATTTTCCAAATGGATGTCAAAACGGCTTTCTTAAATGGAGAGCTTAAAGAAGAGGTCTATATTTCTCAACTAGAAGGATTTGTTGATCAGGCCAACCCATTGCATGTGTACAAGCTTAAAAAGGCTCTCTACGGTCTCAAACAAGCACCACGTGCTTGGTACTACAAAGCAGTCAAAGTTTCCTCATTTCACAAATTTCTCTAAAGGTTGGTAAAAATTTTTTTTTTGATCGCGCTCTTCACACAGAAGCAGGGGAACGACTTACTTACTGGTAACAAATTTATGTTGATTGATATAATAAATTTCATCCACTAATACTGCTTTGTGTAATGAGTTTGCTAATTTGATGACCACTAAGTTCAAGATGTCGATGATGGGGCAGATGTCATTCTTTTTAGGATTACAAATTTCTCAAAGTCCCAGGAGTGCATCTTCTAAAGCTATCCAAAAAAAATATGCTTCTAAAATAATTAAAAAAAAATGGTTAGCCTGTCTAGTGAATCTGTAACCACACCTATGGTGGAAAAATAGTAAATTGGATGAATAACTACAGGGGAAACCAATTGATGCTAAACACTTTACCGTGGCATGATTGATTCCTCATGATCTGACATCCAAAAATACGCGCTACCTTATTAATTGCATCTGCATAAGTGTCCTCTATCAGTCAAAGCCTCCGAAAGCACTTAATGCGGTTAAACGGATCTTTTGATACCTAAATGGAACCATTAACATGGGTCTCTGGTACTCGAAGGATACTGGTATGTCTCTAACAGCATATGCAGATGCAGATCACGCGGGGTGTCAGGACACTAGACACAGTACATCAGGAAGCGCTCAATTCTTAGGTGATAAACTTGATATCAGTCTTACCAAGAAGTAAAAGAATCACTTCGATATCGAAGTACAAAGGCGAATAAATTATCCTTATCTAGGAGTTAGTGCTCAAATCCTATGGATGCGTTCACAGCTAACAGATTATGGTTTTCAATTCAATAAGATTCCTCTGTACTGCGACAACAAAAGTACGATTGATCTATGCTACAACAACATACAACACTCAAGAGCCAAGCACGTTGATGTACTATACCATTTTATAAAGGAGCAGTTGAGAATGCAAAAGTAAACTCTACTTATTCGGACGGAATACAACCTGGCTGACATCTTTACAAAACCCTTGCCAAGAGAAAGATATCAACATCTGATCGAAAAGCTCGTATGAAAGCATGTCTCCTAAAACGCAAAACTATTTGACAGATGCAAGAAACGATTAAAAGGTGGTTACTCAAGATATTTCCTGTAACATATGTACATACAAACACAAAATATATTTCTTTTATGATAAATAATCAAAAAGAAAATTAAAAATTAAATGCAGAAAATATAAAATATGTATCTCTGGCATGTCTATCTGAAAAACGAAAACATTTACGGCCTTAGAAATGTCATTTAAAAAAGATACGAGGTGTAACTAAAGATTCTAGTCATAAAAAACAAAAAGAAAGAAAAGTTCAAAAAGCTTTAAAACAGCCAATATGGCTTGCTATAATTCCGATAGCCAACCGTTCATCAAAGACAAGGGCAATAAAATCAAAATGAAAACTTGACCTCACAACGAAATTTTATTCTTGTACATGGCTACTTTATGACCAAGCAAAGGCATGTTATTACTTTGCATCACAAAACTTGCTTCCTATTTTTCATAAGTGAACTATCAGTGCGGCTTCGTGTAAAAATAAGAGAAATCTTAATTTTTTATGGAGTTGTTATTTCAGATTAAAACATTAATATCATAAATCACCATAAAACATTTCAAGATATTGGACCATATCAAACAACGACTACATCCTTTCAATAAACACGGGTCCTATTTATGAGGGAAAGAAAATTCAAATAATCCCCTCATTTAGGAGGCGAATTAGTTTTATTGTTTTAGGAGGCGAATTAGTTGTTCTGCTTTAGGAGGCGAATTAGACTCTTCTCTTAAAGAGGCGAATTAGCTTTTTCTCTTAAGGAGGCGAATTAGATTTTTCTCTTAAGGAGGAAAATTAGACGTTTCTCTTAAAGGAGGCAAATTAGATTTTTCTCTTAAGGAGGCGAATTAGACGTTTCTCTTAAGGAGGCAAATTAATATGTTTTCTTAAGGAGGCAAATAAGTTTTACTTAGCTATTCTCCTATGTGTGCTACATGTTTGCTTGTCTAAGTGTGCTTAATCCTTGTTTATTATCATAATTTGCATCTAACATCAATCATCATTAAACGGCTTTCCATATAGTGTCATATATAAACTTGGTTATATATAAACTGTATTGGAAAATTGTTAGCAGAACCATGACTTCTAAAGCTTAACAAAGTGTAATAGCCAATGCCTTAGTAGCTCAAGAGAACCAACATGTCATTGGCAAGTGTAACATGAGGATCAATCCTGGAATGAAACCAAAGGAATCTACTTATCAAGTAGTGTTGGATGCCCTTGCTCTTACTACATGCTATCATGCCTTTCTTATCACTGCTGAAGTTCTAATCATCTATATGCATCAGTTCTGGGCTACCATCGACAAACATAAGGCATCATATTGATTCAAGATCGACAACAAGAGGTTTTCTGTAAATGTTGAAGTGTTCAGAGATATTCTCAACATATTTCCAAGGATTCCGGGTTAAGAATTTGATGAACCACCAACTAAAGAGGAAGCTCTATCTTTTATCCGTGAACTTGGTCATTCTAGAGAAATCAAGTACATTACTGATGTAATTGTTGATCATTTGCATCAACCATGGGGAACTTTTGTATCAATCATCAACAAATGTCTTTGTGGAAAGGTATCTGGCCTTGATAAGACACGACTCTCAAGAGTACAAATACTTTGAGGAATGTACTACAAGAAGAACCTTGATTTTGTTGCTTTAATCTGGGAGGACTTAGCTTACCATATTGATAACAAAGACTTTAAGAAACAAGACAAGATGTTCTATCCTAGATTCACTAAGATAATCATTCATCACTTCCTCGAAATAGATAAGTCTATCTCAATGAGAAATAGAACGTTCATGCACACTGCTCGGGATGACAGTTTACTGGGGACCATGAGATTCGTCTCTAGACATGAATACGCTCAAATATATGGTGCTATTCTCCCTAAAGCAATGACAAATCAAGCCATATTGGACTCTGTAGCTTACAAGACTTATTATGAAATTGTTTCAGGAGCTAAACCCCTAAAATCAAAGAAACCTAAAATGAAATCTGATTCAGCCATCTTAACTAAGGAAACCCCCTCTAAGAAGAAGCCTACCAAAGCTAAGAAAGATGTACCTTCCAAGAAGAAGCCAGCTTCTAAACCTAAACCGACTAAGAAGAAGGCACCAGTTGAGGCTGATAGAAGCAAAGGTTTGAATGTACTCTCAAAAGTAGCTCTATCTGAAGCTACTCAACTCAAGGAAGTTACAAAATGAAGCAAGAAAGACTTTCATATCTCTCAAGCAAGTGGATCAGGTGATCGAACTAATTTTGAATCAGGGGTTCCTAATGAGCAACAACGCAAGACATCTGGTGCAGATGAAGGAACTGGTACTAAACCAGGGGTTTCGGATGTACCCAAATATCTTTCTGAGAGTGAAAATGAATCATGGGGAGATAGTGGTGATGATGAAAGCAATGATGATAATAGTGATGAAGTAAGCAAGGATGATGATGAAGATGATATTGAAAGTGATGCTAATGATGACAAAGAAGCAAGTGACAGTGAAAAGACAGATTCTGATGAAGATGAGATTCTGTATCTCAATCTGAATGATGATGAAGAAGAAGAAAAAGAAGAAGAAGAAGGGGATGTACGTATTCCTGATAGCTTCGAATTCAATGATGATGATGAAGAGTATGATGAATTGTATAAGGATGTGAACGTGAGGTCAAAAGTTGCAGAACATGAAGAAGTTGGGAAAGGAGATGCAGAGATGACTGATATTACTCATGAAAGTGCTTCTCAAGAAAAGTCATATGATCAAGTCATTGAAGATGCACACGTGACACTCACTTCTTCACAAAAGACTAAAGTTTCAGAGCAAAGCTCTTCTGTTTCATCCGACTTTGCAAGTAAATTTCTTAACTTGGATAACGTTCCACCAGTCATTGATGAAGTAGCTTCTATGATGAATGTCAAGAATCCTCATGAAGAATTAAGCACTCAAGCACCCCCAAATCTCTCAGTACCTGTGACGGCTATCCTGGAAACTTCTATAGTTCATGTAACAACCGTTACTTCGATTATTCATCCATTCTCTTTGATTCCACAGATGACAACACCAACTCTCCTACAAACAACAGAACCATCAACCTCCTCAATTTCTGCTCTTCCAGATTTTGCATCCTTATTCAGATTCGACCAAAGAGTGTCTGCCTTGGAACAAGATCTTTCTTAAGTCAAACAAGTTGATCATTCTACATAAATCCTCACACAAATTCTTGCAATCGTAGATGAACATTCTAGTCAAGAATAGATTGCTACACAAAACAACGTCGTCCAGTCATAGATGGCAGAATTTGAGAAGAAAGCTCAAGCTGAGAAAGAGAAATACATCGACATCATTGAGAAATCAGTGAAAGAGATTATCAAAGATGAAGTTAAAAGTCAACTTCCTTAGATTTTACCTAAAGAGATATCTGACTTTGCTACTCTAATGATCCAAAGCACTATTAATGAATCACTTGAGAATGTTGTTTTGGCTAAATCTTCTTCTCAACCGCAATCGACATACAAGGCTGCAACATCTCTTACTGAGTTTGAATTAAAGAAGATCCTGTTAGATAAGTTAGAGAAAAGTAAATCGTATCGAGCTCCTGAACAACACAGAGACCTCTATGATGCACTGGTCAAATATAATCATCTCGACAAGGATCTCTTTGACTCTTATGGTAAACGTATTCTTTAAAGAGAGTCCGTGAAGACAAAGACAAAGACAAAGATGAAGATCCTTCAGTTGGACTAGACCAAGGGTTGAAGAAAAGGAAGACAAGCAAGGATATTGAACCATCAAGAGGATCTAAGTAAAAAGAGTCTAAATCAAGCTCATTCAAAGGCTCCAAGTCTCAGTCAAAATCATCTGGCAAGTCTGCTCAAGCAGAGGAACCAGTGTTTGAGACTACAGACACCGAGATGCCACAAGATCAAAGAGATGACTTGGGGAACACTAAGGATCAACCCAATGTCAAGGAAGCTTCTAAGCATGACTGGTTCAAGAAACCAGAAATACCTTTAACTCTTGATAGTGATTGGAATGCTGGAAAACAAATTGATTTCAGACCTCCTTAAACTTGGATCAGCAAAATTGCTAAAGCAGGAAAACCTCCTACTACCTTCGATGAGTTGATGAGCACTCCCATCGACTTCTCAGCATATGTCTTACATAATCTAAAGATTAAGAATCTAACACAAGAACATCTTGTAGGACCAACTTTTAATCTACTTAAAGGGACATGCAAAAGCTGAGTGGAACTCGAATTTCTTTTTGAAGAGTGTTATAAGGTTGTTACCGATAAACTTGATTGGACGAACCCTGAAAGACATGAATATCCATTTGACGTCAGCAAGCCTCTATCATTAATTAAAGATCAAGGTCGTCAAGTATTTCCTGCTAACTACTTCTTCAACAACGACCTCAAATATCTGAAAGGTGGAAGTTTAAGCAGGAAATATACAACTTCTACTACAAAAACCAAGGCTGTAAAGTATGATATTATTAAGGGCATAGAAGACATGGTTCTATCGCTATGGATTCCATTGAAGGTAGCTTATGACAAATATGCTATGTGGGGAATCTCTCACTGGGATCCAAAACGACAAAGCTTCTATGGATATGCAAGCAACAGGAAGTCCAAACATGATCTATTCTCCACTAAAAGAATCATTTCAGTAACCCATGTTAAAGTTGTGAAGAAGTATGATTATGGGTATTTGGATAAGATTATTGTTCGAAGAGAAGATCAGCAGCTTTACAAGTTCATAGAAGGAGACTCCCAAGACTTAATCTGCGTGATATTGAAGACATGCTTCTTCTCTTGGTTCAGAAAAAGCTCTCTAATTTGGAAAGAGATGACCTCTTCGACTTGAACGTGGCATTGCGGATGTTTACCAGACGCGTAGTCATTATTAAGCAGGTGAAAGACCTTTAACTAGGAGTCGAAAGCTATCAGAAGAAGCTTAATATATCCCTTGTCTTGTACCTCATTGATCTCCTGAGAAAACATGCTTTAAAACGTCAACAATAATGTTGGTGAATTCATAGGTTTGTAAATTGTATGAGTGTAGGACCGCAATTGTTTAGAGTGTGTATTGCATAGTATACAATATCCAAAACAGTAAGTATTGCATGGTATACAATATTCAAAACAGTAAGTATTGCATGGTATACAATATCCAAAACAGTAAGTATTGCATGGTATGCAATATCCAAAACAGTAAGTATTTCAAAGTTACTTGCGTCCAATTGTAAAACAAAGCATGTTCTCACCCCAAAACTTATAAATCATTGTAAAATGTAAAACGTGGGGCTATGAACTCACCTTGAGTGAGCGAATATCAAGTATATCACAGAAAATGCGTCACGGTAATGATCGAGTGCAACCTAATCCAATATAGGTCGTATAAGTACTAATCACATTGGGTAACTACTACCATATATAATTCTATATAGCTAATCACCATCTAATTGTTTTAGTGAAATCATATTTATAAAGTTAAAACGTTTATAAATATACCTTTGGTAAAAATGACATAACTTTCACGTTTCAAGTCTGTTTCTTGCGTTTCTTATGTCCACGCTTTCGTATTAAGACGACGTATCAAATTATGACATTTTTGTATTTCATGTCCTCTGGTGAACAGTACTTTTTACTGTTCACACCAGCTATAAAGTTATTTTTATAGTTTTTGTTGTCGTAAAACCCGTAAATGTAATAACTTATTCGTTTTAAACCCGTTTTAGCGATTCCTTCGAGCAAGTCTTTGTAATTGAAAGGTGTATCAAAATTATCACATTTAATACATTTAGGTCTGCTGATGAATAGTAAATTTTGCTGTTCATAGTTTATAAAATTACTTTATAAACTTTAATTATCGTAAACGCCGTATTTTATTCGTTTTAGCTTCATTTTTAGTAATTATTTCGAGCACGATCTCGTAATTAAAAGTTTTATTTATTTATGAGGTTTACAAAAACAAATGTTCCTGAGATGAACAGTAACTTTTATAAAATTAGTTTTATAAAAGTATTTTTATGCATTTTAAGTATATAAACTCGCGTAATTCATAACTTCTTCGTTTTTAATTGAAAAATTATGTTTCTTATTGTTTTGGAATCCTAAAAATATGTGTGATTTAATAAAAACACCAAACCTTCAGTTTGTAGAATTTTTATAACAAGTTTTTATAAAAATTCTTTTATAACTCTGGTTATTATCGTAAAACTCGTAAACTACGTATCTTTTTCGTTATTAATCCGTTTTTCAAGTTCCTTATATGCCCGAAATCGTCATGAGACGTAGTATGCTTATAAAGTACAAAATCCATCCCTAAAATTTCGTACCAAAACAGTCCCTAAATATCCTTTTGAGTTTATTTGTATAACTTTGTTTTTATATACTTTTTAACTTCATAATTTACCACAAGTCCTTTGTAACTCTTAATATACTATGTCATATATATTATATAGTCCATAGGTCCATCATTTGTCCATTTGTCCAAGTTAACAAGTTCTTAACAAGGCTATTAAATCATAAACTTTCTTATGTAACTTTACTTACTAGTTTATACATATACATTTTTACACTTAACCAACATGTTACAATACTTATAATCCCATTATATCATGATATTACCAATCACATAACATATGAAAAAGTGTACCAAATGATGATCACAAGTAAAAACTCTTTTTACATGTTTAAAAGTCCTAAATGGTGATTTTTGCTATAAAGAACTTATATACACATAAAATGATAAATGTAAAGACATAAAGGGTTTTAGATGACCTTAATATGATGTAATATGATGAACCACAATATCTAAACCCTAGTTTAGATGATAAACCAAAGCTTGCACAACTTGAAAACCCTAATTCCAATTAGAAACCCTAATCTTGCTTTTCTTGCTTCAATACTTGTAAACCTTTAACCAACCCTTCAAAACACCTTAGGTTATCATAGGAATGATGTGTGAATGCTTGTATGGTCTTGTAAAATCAAGCTATGGATTTTATAAAGAGGGTGTTTGATGTCGTGGCTTATATGGAGGAAAAAGGGAGAGATGGTTTGATTTTTCTTAAGTGTTTTGTGTTGTATATGTTACTACTTGCAATGTATAAGAGATGTATATGTAGGATTAGTCAAAGACACTATTATGAGTACAAGACAAGATGAGTAAAACATGGAAGTCTTCTTGGTCAAGGTATGGTCTTGCCTTGTAAAAGTCATAAGTCTTTACTAGTTGTTGAATGTACATAGCAAGTTGCAAGACTTTGAGATATTTTCTTGTGTATATCTCTATGAATCCGGACATGGTATGATATATATGATGATATTTAGTAAATTTTGGATATTGGGTACAATTGTGGGTATTTTTCGAAGTGTAGAAAATTTTGGTGGTTCCTGGTATGCCTAAACGTATTTTATCGCGAAACATAACACTTTACGTTACCAATAAAAAATTAAAATAAACAAAGGTAATAATTATCCTCAAAATAATTACTTAACACTTGCTTGATATAAATATTTAATCGTTTGATGCCCGTTTACATTGAATGATAATTTTTAGCTTACGCGATTTAACTTAACGTTTATGGTTTAAAAGCAAACGCGTACAACACTAAAAATAATTAGTGAATTTATTAACGACGTAAATGACCCTAAAACACGGGGTGTTATATGAAATTTCTCATGCATCAACTTCTCAAATGTATTGCATTGCTCCTTCTTTGTTGAACCAAAGATGATATCATCCACATAAACTTGGACCAGTAAAATATCACCTTTGTGCCTTTTGATGAATAAGGTCTTGTAAATTTTCCCTCTTTGAAACCCATTGTTCAACAGATATGTTGACAAAGTTTCATACTAGGCTCTAGGAGCTTGATGTAGTCCATACAGTGCTTTTTCAACCTTGTATACTCTATCAAGAAAGTCTGAATCTTCAAATCCTGGTAGTTGACATAAATACACCTCTTCTTCAATCTTCCCATAGAGAAAAGCACTTTTTACATCCATTTGATACACCACATAATCTTTAAATGAAGCATAAGCTAAAAATAGCCTAATTGCTTTAATTATTACAACAGGGGCAAAGACTTCATCATAGTCAATCCTTTCTTCTTATGTGTACCCTTGAGCAACTAATCTTGCTTTATTATTTATTACAATTCCCCTTTCATCCTTTTTATTCCTGAAACCCCATTTAGTGCCTATAGCCCTTTTTCTATTTGGTAAATCCACTAAAGTCCAAACTTCTTGTAACTTGAATTGTAGAAGCTCTTCCTGCATAGCCTCTATCTAGCTTGGATCCTTCAATGTATGAATTACCTTTTTGGGTTCTTCCTGTGATAAAAAGAAAGCAAACAAGCAGTTTTGAAGGTCTTTATGGTTTGTTTTTTGTTGAATAGTACTAACAAACCCATGTTCCCCTAAATTCTTTGACATCTTTTTTGTTTGTGTAGCTGATTACAAATCTCTAATTACTTGATCAAAAGGATGATCTTTATGAATTCTTGTAGTTAGAATAGGATTGACTTGGATTGTTGTATCCAAATTGTTAATGTTAGCCTCTGCACCAACATCATCATTATTCTTGAGAAGTCAAATATGCTAATATCTTCCAAAGCAGGCATATTTAGATCAAATGGAAGTTCAATGCTTGTTTTTCCACTAACAGCATTAACTTCATTTGTGCTAGCAGCATTAAGATTGTTAGTTCTATTAACATTATCTTTCTTCTCTTGATCATTACATTCACTATCTTTTCTTGGATCTTCATTAACCTTCTTTCCATCATCACTTGAAGGTTTGGATCCATCATCATGAGAACTCTTTGGATCTTAGGAATATGGTAGATCAGTAGTCCATAATGGTAGCAGAATGTAATCTTTGACAGGTTATGTCTTCTTTCTAGCTTGACCTGCATTATCACTTGCTTTTGTACCTGCAAAACCATTAGACTATGTACCTGCAACAATTAGCTCATAATTCATTGTTCTTGTTAGTGCATCAATATCAAATAGCCAATCTGGTCCACTACCTACAACATTAGGTGTACTCTCACTAAACTTAATATGCAAGTTTTCTTTTACTATCCTTGTTTTACTATTGAATACTCTAAAGGCTTTACTATTTAAAGAGTATCCAACAAAGAAACCTACATCGGCATTACCATCAAATTTTCCTAAGTGATCTATGGTATTAAGAATAGTAACAGGATACCCAAATGGTCTCATAAAACTTAAAGTTGGTGTTCTACTATGAAAAAGTTTATATGGGGTCTTGTTATGAGGCTTAACTACTAACACTCTATTTTTCACATAGCAAGCAGTATTAACTGCTTCTGCCTAAAAAGTAGTTGGCAACTTAGAATCAGCTAGCATAGTCTTAGCAGCCTTAATTAGTGTCATATTCCTCCTCTTAGTAACTCTATTTTGTTGAGGAGTTCTAGCTACACTAAATTGTATTAAAATACCCTTCATCTCATAAAACAGATTCATTTCTTTGTTTTTGAATTCTGTTCCATTATCATACCTAATAACCTTAACCTTATGATCTACTAGATTTTCTATCCCAGTTATAAAGGACTTAAGAATGCCACTAGTCTCATCCTTAGTAGCTAGAAAGAAAACCCATGTAAACCTACTATAATCATTTGTGACAACTAGATGATACATTTTCTTCATAAGGCTTTTTACAAATGTTAGACCAAACAAATCTATATGCAACAAATGTAAAGGAAGACTGATTGAGTTCTTTGTTTTGGACTTACAAGAGGCTCTATGTATAACACCCCTAAATTGGGTTGCAGCGGAATAAGGTTCCGGGGCGTGTTACTTCTCAGATCAATAACACAAGATAATATAAGAACAACCAAAAAGTCGTTTAAAACTGATACATTGGATTTAATAAAGTATGTGTTACAAAAGCCCGAAGCTTTACTTGTTTACTTGTTATTATTACAAAGATTTCCAGCCCATAACAGATATACAAAATGTAATGCGACTAAATCTTTAATGCATGACTTCAAAATATAACCACCAATGTATCCTTCGCACCTCGTGCTTAATGACCTCCTGAAAAACATTGCATTTAAAAACGTCAACATAAAGTTGGTGAATTTCATAGGTTTATGTAAATGTATATGCAGGACCGCAAGACTTTCCCAGTGATAATGCAACAGATGCAGACATCACAAAATGCAATTACGTTTGCCTAAGCTCATGACACCGAAGCTCGACATTAATTGACGAATACAATATCTATATATTGCTACATTGCCGTTGTATGTTCAACCCGTTAATCCAGTATCCGACATGATATACGTTCGTTTCCAGTGATAGCTAGTCACCCGAACGGGGAGGTCAATCCCAAATAGATCTATCTATAATCATTCGCGCTCACATTCCAGTAATTGACAGTTCATGATTCATGGGCATAGTGGGTTATCGCTACTTAGGCAACACGTAATCATGATAAAATGTACAATTGCGTCCAATTTGTAAAACATGCATATGTTTCTCACCCCAAAAAAATTGAAATTTAATCTTTGTAAAATCATGGGGCTATAACTCACCTTGAGTGAGCGTAAAGGATAAACAAAATATCCCAAGTAAAAACGCGTCACGCTAACGCCCGAATGCAACCTAGTTAATATAGGTCGAATCAGTATTCAAGTACGTTGTCTAACAACAACTGTATATAATCCTATATAGTTATCATCGTACTATCGTTCGGGCTATCATAATTTAAGAGGTCATGACATGACGTACGAGGAGTTAGGACACTTTAAATCGTAAATCCAACAACTCGTCAATACGCCATCCGAAGAAGCCTCATTATGAAATTCCCTAGTAATATAGCACTTCGATAACTAATAACATATATATTCTATATAGCTATATCACCATCTAATCGTTTACGTGAAATCGTATTTATAAAGTAAAAACGTTTATAATTACGCCTTTAGCAAAAATGACATAACTTTGTCGTTTTAAGTCCGTTTCTCGCGTTTCTTACGCCCACGCTTTCGTATTAAGACGACGTGATCATAAAAATCATATTTTAGGTTTTAGAGATTCTGTGTATGAATAGTGTTTTACTGTTCATAAACAGCTATAACATCGTTTTTTTATACTTAATTAAGTAAAACTCGTTATAGTCGTATTCTTATTCGTTATAGCTCGTTTTTAGCCAATGTATTTTTGGTATGTTTTTAGTCATTTAGGTTCGCTTAATATGGAAAATGGTATGTGTATTTAAACACATATCAAATAGTAATTTTTATAAAAATTGTTTTATAAAGTATTTAGCGTCGTAAACTCGTAACTAATGTATCTTCTTCGTTATTAATCCGTTTTTTGAGTTTCTTATCATTTTGGAATCCTTATGAGATGTAATATCTTTATAAAACATAATATGGCTGCTTCCAAATTTGAATCAAAACAAAAGGTTTGAGGTTTTGTGATTTAGACATGTTTTAAGCTTGATTTTTGTACCATTAAGCTTTAACACCTTATTATAACTACTTCACAACATTTCTATCTTATGTTTTACATATATATAATCCATTAGTTCAAACTTTGCTCATGTGAGTCCAAGATAACAAGTTTAACATGTTATTTACATTATTTTCATTTGAAACTTATTAAGTTAACATAGAAACCC
>BQNB010019853.1:4138-28129 GCA_026074375.1 Tanacetum coccineum | reverse complement strand
TGTATGGAAACTCTGAATAAGAAGAACTCAATTGTAAGATGGCAGAACAAGACATTCCTCCTCCTACAATCACTGTAATGAAGATCCCTATCATCAGGAAGGGAGAGTATGATATTTGGAGCATAAGAATGCGACAATATATCTGTCATACAGACCATAACCTATGGGATGTTATTGTCAATGGAAATCTAGAAGAAAAGCCTACACCAACTAGAGAAACATCTGCTCCTCCTGCTCTTAAGACTGCCAAACAACTGGCTGCTAGAAGGAATCAAGAAAGAGTTAAGAGCATCTTGCTTTTAGCAATACCTGATGAATACCTCCTCAAGTTTATTCACAGTGAAATGTGCAAGATGCTAAATCTCTCTAGGAGGCAATCAAATCAAGGTTTGGAGGAAATGAAGAATCCAAGAAGATGCAGAAAAATGTTCTAAAACATCAGTTTGAAAACTTTACTACTGCATCAAATGAAAGTCTGGACAAGGCTTATTATGATGTTTTCCAAATAACACATAATCAATTGAGTATCATGGTGCTCCAATAATCAAAGGAATCATATCAACTACAGAAGTTCCTAATATGTCTTCCTCTTCATGGAATCAAATTGCTCTAACACAGAGAAATAAGCCAGTCATTGATGAGATTGATACTTGATGACCTCTACACAACCTTAGTCTACGAAGATGAGATGAAAAGGTCTTCAGTTCCACTTCTACTTCTCGAGAAACTTGGCATTGTCTTTCCCTGAGAACCTAGCAGTAACAAATGAGTTTAGAGTACTGGCCAGCGGAGATTTTTGGGGTTAGTACTAAAACTGGAGAAATTAGACCCAAGTTATTATCTAAACCATGGGTGCTCATGATGTAGCGGTGCACTTTTCTTTGCAACAACCAACAACCAATCCTCAACTTAAAAATGAGGATTTATAGCAGACTGATGAAATGATGATAGGATCTTGAAACTAGATAGATCTTCTAGCCTTTGTATTGTATAGTACGTATGTAACACAACATAGACGTGAGAGACTCTGAACATTGTTTTAGGCGGAAACTAAACGATGAAGTATAAAGAAGAACAAATATAAACAATGATCCTCTATGGATCTCTCATTGATAATGAAAAAACTATTTTTTGTGATTCGTAATCGGTACCAAACCCTAATGCGTAAAGGTTTCTTTTATAGAGAAGTTAAAACACCTAAATTTCTAACAAGATTTCCTAAAACGCGTAAAGATATACATCAATCCCCCTTTTCTTTATTTTTTTTTTTTCCTAATAATCTAAGAGTGATATAAATCAATCTTCATCCTAAAATATTCTCATTCCTATCTTCATGAGATAACTCTAGAATAAAACTTATAATTACACTAATCACGATCTAGAATTAAAGAATCAGCAGATTCTATATCAGTCCAGCAGAAAATGAGAAACATGACCACATGAACATAATCAAAAGGAACGGCTTCTAAGTCTTCCATCAGAAACGAATAGTCTCTAACAGTCAGAAACGACACTTATTCGTTTTCAATTAATTCCCAAACAATTCCTCCCTAACCTTGGTTTTTGGACTCCGTTTAAGTCCAAGTTTTCTGATAGAATCTTTCGCAAGCAAGAAGGATTGAGGAGCAGCAGAAACAAAGAAATCAGCAAATATAGATGAAGACAGCAAGAACAAACGAACCAGCAGCATCACAAATACCAGCAGATACAATGTAACCAGCAGCAATAATACAAGCAGCAGAAACCGTAGCAGCAACATCCAAAACAGCAGCATCAAAAGAAACAGCATGAACTCGATGAACAGCAGAATCAAATGAAGTAGCAACATCAAAGAACAGCAGCTTCCAGTCTTTGCAGCAACATAAGTAATTTATAAGCGTTACAAGTAGCTACTCACAGTCTTGGTGCAAGTTGATAACTTTGGTGAAACTAATGACCCTGGTGTAATAAAAACCAGTTCAATTTCACATAACGTGAAATCAAGGTGAATTGGAATACCCCTAAACTAGTTTTTGGCAAACCGTGCACAGTTGCCATACAATAGGATTTGCTCATGTCTGAGTACCTGTAGCCAGTTTTGTCCTCAGGACTAGCCAGCACTCTTCATACACAAAGATAGCGATATGGTGAACACAGTCGAGTAACCATCACAATTTTTAGTAAATAATCAACTATCAACGGATATTTGAAGAAAGTCTTTACCAAAGGAGTCAGTACCCTCATAGGACTAGCCATTTTTCACCCAACAGGAAGCGATGGAAAATAATCACCATCCAGTTATTGGTAACACTGGCAACATCAAACGGATTTGAGATAACTCTTAACAGCTAGCTTTTTGGCTCTGGAGTAGCATGCTTCCAGTATGAATACTATGAGTGCATTGAATACCATAAAATTTTTGGTAAATTGTCAACCAATGAACGGATGAGAACCACACCAAATCCTTTAGCAATTGTGAGCCCATAACACTTTCTTTGGCTCAGTTACAGCCATATATGAGCTAAAAAAACCATTTGTCATGCAAGTGCAAGCAAAAACACCAAAGTGGATTACAACACCATACCGTTACAAACACTATACTTTTACAAGGATGTATCTAAATCTAAGGATGTAAAACTGCTAATGTTGTACCAAAAGAAACTAACATATAAAACTAATCTTATAGAGTACATAGTATATTTTTTATTATTTTTATTTTATTTAGAAAAAAAACCAAAATAACAAAACAATTGAAGTAACTACACACCGAGCACTCAAAACAACTTACGATAGGAGCCAGATGCAAAGAACACTCATATGCTTAGCCGTAAGCCAAGCCTGTCAGCAGGAAGAGCTACAACTAGCAGCAAGTATTGACTACACTGCAATCCACAAGAAAATAATATCCCACACAAACACCACTCTACCTGCGAGAAACGTGTTAGAATATTACAAATAAACAACAAGCCTCCCTTAGCGCTTATTACCTCCCCTCCAATTCAAGAAAGAGGGATTCACCATCCCAATATGTACCACCAGATACTCAAATCTTGGTCCCATCAAAATGCCTTGGTCATAAATCAGCCACTATCCATCGATGTGAACTTCATCACACCTGTATCAAGTTCTTCATCATGTGCGGCATCTCTTATAAAGTGATGCTAATCTCAACATGCTGGTCCTCTATGAAGTCGTGGGTTCTTCACAATGCATATGGTGCTACTGGTTTTGTCTAAGTAGATTTTGGTATTCATGAAAGTTGAATCCTTAATCCAGCAACCGAGTTCTAATCAGAGGTGCCTGTCCCAAGCAACTACATCAGTAACATACATCGGCTTCTGTTGAAGAAGTATACCACAATAGTCTTCTTCATGCACTGCCAAGAAATTAACCTTACTGCCTGCAGAAATTAACCCATCCACCTATAGTGGGGATTTTCCTATCACCATGAGAAAACAGCATAATCACTGTCACAAAAGGCTTCCAACTGAAAAGGAAATCTTTAGGGTACCTGAACAAGCCTAATTTTGGTTGCCCTTTTAGATACTTGAAAATCTTCTTACTGCAGTCAGATGAGAAGTCAGCGATTTCACTTGAAATGTCAAGAACCAATCACTAACTGCAAATATTATGTCAGGTCCTTGAACTGTGATAATACATAAGTGAAACCAAATCATGGATCTTTTCAAAATGTACAGTTAACTGGAGGATCAGATTTTCGTCTTCAATTTGGTCTTAGCAGCTCATAGAGGTGTTTGTTTGCAGTTCTTACATAAAAGATCTCCATGTCAACTTTGTAAGAATGGCCTTTAACCTAACATGTTCTTGCTGATAAAAAATACCATCATGACAACTGGTTTCACCTGTAACCCTAAAAAGAAACTCCATCTCCCATAGCACGCTTTTCAAATTCTCCTTTCATCAACACCTCAAATTCTTCACACCAAGGCTTTATTGTTGACCCAAAAATGATGTCATCATCCACATAAAACCTGTACCACAAGTATAGTCCTGGAATCTTTCTGATGAACAGTGTCTTGTCAATATGCCTCTTTTCTGTAATGTGCTTACAGACAGCAGACAATCGTGCATACGCAGGCTCTAGTGCTTGATGAACAGTCCCATACAAGCTTTAACTACTCTGTACACACATGCTTTGGAAGTAAGGATCCTCAACTCCTTACGGCTAGTGACATACACTTCTTCTTCAATTTCTCCATAAGAAAGGCTCCCTGAACATCCATCTGATATACCAAGAAATCACATATAAAGAAGCAAAAGCCAAAAACCAGTCTGATTGCCTCTATTCGGCCACTGTTGCAAATACCTCATCATAATCAATGCCTCCTCCTTGTCTGTGTCCCTAAGCAACCAACCTTGTTTTAATTCCTTACAACTATTCCTTCAGGCATCCACTTGTTCTTTTAAAATCCATTTGTCCCCCTATTGCATTTTTTGCCAGCAGTAAAAGGGACAAGTGTCCATACTTTTGGTTGATGAAATGTTGCATCTCTCTTCATATAAGCAACCCAATCAATCCTCAAGTGCTTTACTATAACTAGTTGGTTCTAACCTGGAGAAAGGAAGCAAACAAACAGACAATAAATGGTCTGTATGAATTGGTCCTTGGTTTATCTTGAATATAATCAATGAACGCACTTTCAACCAAACTTGATTTTTTGAGCTCTACTGCTATCTTGTCGAACTGTAGAAGCAAGATCTCTAAGAATCTGTGGACTGATCCAAAAATGAGAACGGGGGATGAATTGTATACACCCTTTTTATTGTAGGAACTGGATTCACTTCCACAGATAGTGCTAAATTTTGTAAGAGTACATCACTAAACAATCATCATCATAACAGGAAGATGTGGAAGATGCCCAGATGAGATTTTGATCCTTGCACACATCAGAGGGACTAGGAAATCGAGTATTGTTTTCCATCTTGAGCCCAATGATCTTTACCAGGAGGAAGATGTACTCAGCAGCATGTCAGGAATGAAACAGCAACAAAACAGATGTACTGACAGCAGGATTGCCCTGACCAGCAGGTTCATAACTACCAGCAGGTTGAAAACTACCAGCAGGATTACCACCAGCAGGATTACTACCAGCCAGCAATACACCTCCATCCCCCAAAATAAAGCAAAGAAAAAAAAATTTATTTTTTTATAAATTGTCAGCAGGATCCCTCACAGCATAAATGCATTGGTTTTTGATATCAGCTTCTCTGACTTAGTATTTCCATCTGCTATGTTTCTTGTGAAACAAATACCTATCGTGACAGCTGCGTCCTTAGCTTCATATACTTGTCGTTGAAGCTTAGCAAGTCTCTTCTGCAAATCTGCATTGGCGTGCCATAACACTAGGACCATTGCTTGAATGAAGGACCTGCAAAACTGTTAGAAGGAAAATGAAGGAACCACTATCAGCTTAGCCTCATGCTGACTTCAGAATCTGAAGTCATGATCTTGTGTACCTGCATTTATGTTTAGTTTCTTGTGAACCTGCAGGTGTGTCCAGTTTTAAAACTGTATACCCTAATGAAATCAGTTTTAAATAGTCAAGGTCCAAAAGTACCACTCATGCCTATTTTTCCCCTGAACATTTGGTTTTATCTCTAAAAATTCGCAGATTCATGGTTTCCTCTACCCTCTTGTTAGGTAAATTATAAACCCTATAGGCCTTGCTATTGGAAGCATACCCAACAAGATAACCTTCATCAGCTTTACCCTCAAATTTTCCCAAATAGTCACTGGTATTAAGGATAGTTACTTGACACCCAAAAGGTTAAGATGTCCTAATCTGCAGAAACTTCCCATATATGAATTCATAATGTGTTTTATTAATGGGGAGTAGTAATAGACACCACTGGTTTAAAACATAGCATGCCGTGCAAACACCACAGTCAAACAGGGTAGGTTTAAATTTAAAGTCCAGCCAAACATGGTTCTAGCACCTGCTATAAGAGTCCTTATTTTTCCTCTCAGCAACCCCATCTGTTTGGGGTTCTGGGATTACTATAGTCCCCTCTTAATTCCCTTTTCCCCCTCACACAAGAGTTCTATACGTTTTGCATTTTGAACTCTGTCCCATTATCAAACACCTTATTCTTTAACATTTTATTTAGCTGTTTTTCATTAATGCAATAAATTCTGTAAGACATAAAATTTTTCATCCTTAGTAACCCAAAAGAAAAGTCCAAGTAAACCTGCCTAAAGTCATCAGTAACCACTAAGATAGTACTTCTGGTCATACTCCTTATATTTATAGGACCAAAAAGGTCCAAAGCAGCATTTGCAGAGTTTTTAGAAGTATAAGTCTCACAGCAGAAATAGCTTGTAAGAACCTTAGTTGCTTTCCTTTGTTGCAGGCAACAACAGTTGTGTTCATTGGTGACACCATGAGGAGGGTAACCCAACAACCAGACATTCCTTAGCTAAAATTTGATTTTTTGAAGTTTCACATGACCATCACTCTGTGCCATCTGTGTGGATTCATCCAAGGATCTTTTGATACTAAACGAAGTACATTTTGTTCTAGTTGTAGTGCTTAGATGCTGAAAGGTGGTAGACATCCACGTCCCTAGGAAAATTCTCTGAGTACCACCTGGACTTTCATCAGGTAATTGGAAATTCTTCTAAGCACCAAACAATCAGTGTCTGTGAAGAGAACATTGTTCTTTTTATCACATATTTGTGATCCACACAGAACACGTATATAGTCTGTTGCAGCTCATCAACAATAGTAGACATTTTCAAATTCAAGCTTTGATGTCCCTTATGTTGCCTTTTCCTATATTCTAGTCTACACGATACAACCAACTCCACCTCCCATTGACAATAGGCCTCCTTGACCTGCACAAAATCATCCCAGCTCTCCTTGTTTCCTGTCATACATCTTGAGCATCGCCCTGTCAACTATAACCTATGTCATTATCAAAACTAGGATCACCCTAAAAATCAAAACAACAAAAATATTAGTACAGGGAACTTGAGAGAACCAAGCAGTTTTGCCTTATCCTGTCCATTGTGATCATTAAGTGTGAAACCATGTAGATTGAAGAGCATCCACCATTACTCTTGTACCCCCAAAAATGTTGGTCTGTTTATTCCTCCCACGACAGTAACCTTGCTGAGTCTTAACAGCAGTACCGCCCCGTCGGTCCCCTCCCCTCATTCATATACATTCAGGGTCAGCCAATAAATCAGGCCAATCATATTATGAAAATATACAGATTAGGTCTGAAATATGGGTCTAGCACAGGATTAAGCCAACCAGCAGAAACTGGCCCTATACCAGCGAAGAAACAGTGCTGGTCATTTTAGACTAACCAGCAGGATTTAGATTGAGCAACGGCACGATGTGCTGCCTGTCCAACCCTTCCAGTAGGATTTGGTCTACCAGCAGAATTGACTGCTGGTCTGTTTCTACTAGCAGCAGGATCAAATCCACCAGCAGTAACAGATGCTGATGAATTCCTACTACCAGCAGGAACAGATGCCTAGTCTTTAGATTACAAGGGACAGAATCTACCCAATTAAAAAAGTCACAATCTTTAATCAAAATTCAAATTACTACACAAACAAATCATTTACTTTAACACGCAACAACTCGAATGTTGTACACACATTCCAATTTTCATTCCACTTTAATTAACAAAAAATCCTAAGAGATTTTACATTCTCTGAACGAAGAAAAACTAGGACTGCCAGCAGTGGAATTTTGGGTCTTCACATCATAACTCTGGCAAATGTCTTGATATCAACAGCAGGTGGGAAGTCATTGGCTTTTGTCCTTGAGACCTTGAATCACAGGAAGCAATAGGGTCTCTGAGTCTGAAGACTAGTCACTGTATCACAAGAGATCAAAGTCATTAGATTCTGAAAGAGTTTCAGAAAAGTTTATTATCAACAAAAGATTTGAGACCTAACTTACGCTGTGTTTCCTCTAATGTCCATACTTGTATGTGGGTGGGCATATAATTCCGTGATGAGGGAGGAACGCATACATCTCCCCAGCCTTGACAAAACCTGACTGTAAGAGTTCTAACCCTCCCCAACATGATTATTATGGGTAACATGGTTACTAGGTCTAAAGACAAATCAAACACTATCGTCTTCTCCAAAAGTACTCTATAAATCCTAGACCAATTTAGTTCTTTAGCATAGAGTTATACACACACACTTGTTCAAGTTCCTTTGAAGACTCCTTCCACTTTCAAATCTAGCTAATGTTGCGTCATACTTAACTCCATTCTTTTCTTTCTTTTTTGGCCTGATCCTTTAATTTTTCAGTATAACTCATTGTGTTTGGTGGTGTTTTCTAGATTAGCAATAAAACCTAATCTTTTTCTTCAATGCAATACATGAGTTTTATGGAACCATTCTTTTTGTGATTCCCAGATGTTTTTTAACAGCATTCCTGTATGCCTGACTTTATGTAACAATCATTATACAATCTAATCAAGATTATTGCAATACATAATTATTAAGAAATCATTAATTTTATTAGAATCACAACCAAGGGGACAATTTTGTACCTTAGGAGAAATCCCCATCAAAGCAAACTCAGCTGCAGTATTAGAAACACCAGCACCACCATTATCAGTATGAAGTCCAGCCATCATCCCATATACATTCTCAACCTCACCAGTCTTGTTTTCTGCCGCATGATCCGACCAGTTCCCACCATGAATCTCAACTGAGACCAAAAGCTTTTGTGTTCGTCTCTTAAATCCTTCCTGTGACCTTAAAGGCAGAATACCTAGCCTTATCATCAACAGTTTTCACATTACACTCCTAGCAAAATGTCCCCGACTTGCAAGACATTTATAAAATCTTAACCTCCTTCTGTCAAATCGGCAGGATTTGCTGTATTGTTGTACATTAATCTTTCGCCTGCCTTCTTCTCAAATCGTTAATCCTCAAGGAGAGCATAAGCCAAACGCCCTTTAAGTCCAATCTTATTCTTCCATCTCCAACTGATCAAAACCTGTTCAATAGTCTTCAAAGATCATATCGCATGATCTGATTCAATCCAGCAACAAAAGAACTGCAAAACCCATCCATTATGTTTGTCAGAACGTACAGATGTCTGGTAAAATAACGAACAAATACTCCTGGCTTGATCATGAATTAAGTAAGGCCTTTGACAGCAGAGCTGCAGCTCCAATGAAAGCAGAATGAGTGGGAGCAGCAGCAGCTTTCACACCATAACTATGACCAATTCTGACATCAAGTTCAAGTGACCTTAGTTTGTTATACAGGTCATCAAAGCTCATTGAATCAAGGCCACCTCTTGTTTTTAATGCCAAGGCAACTTGTGACCACGTCCACGAGAAGGAATTGCGCATAGAAACTTCAGGTTGATGTCATCATTGTCCTGGTCCCCCCCTTACCCCCCACCCCCCTTAGCCTGCACTTATCACTAAGGCCTCAGAATCTTCTGAAACCTGTCATAACCTTTGTGTAGGCCTTCTTTTTCTGTCACAGAGAATTTTGTAAACTGCTGCTTGAGCATGGTCTTCCTCATCTTCTTTGATTCTTCATTCCCACCAAACCTTGCCTTAACTGTCATCCAAATATCCTTTTATCATCATCAATATGAAAATACGGGCATATGAATTCTTCAGTAGACCTGCAAGCAACACAGGTTCTCACCTATTATTCTCCCTTTGTAAAGCAACAACTCATCAAGAGAGACAGGAGGGATGAACAATGGATTTCCTTTCGCATCTTTCCCAACCTCTTTGGACTGTTCCCTTTACTGAACAATCCTCCAAAGATTATTATCAGCATTCTGTATCCAGTACTCCATCTTCATAGCCCATATCTTCATATTTTTCCTTCTCTAGATAAGGAAATTTTGCAATTGTTTGGCTAGAATAGGGCTTGTTTGAACTGTTTGAAAGAAAACTGCTATGACTGACATTGTTACGAGTACAGTTAGACCAGGTCTGGTTGGTCTGAGTAGGGTTGGGGCGTCCAGTCTTGCAAAGTGAACACACAAGGTTGGTGGAAAGAAAGATGATTTGGTTTGGAAAGCAGGTTGTGAAAAAGCAGTTTGAGTGAATGCGCATTGGTTATTCTTGTGGGTTCAGGTAAGAAAGATTCCCGAGGTATCCATCCTTGAGTGAATGAAGTGAAGCGATGGATTTAGGGATAGGATAAGTGAATGGTGACTGAGTAGGTATAGTAGGCATGGGTTCTGACATAGTTAACGGTTAGAGAAACAAAGTTTTGTTGTGGTAACAAGTGATTCTTCTTTATCAGAGGCTCTCTCCAGGCTCTGATACCACTTGTTAGGATCTTGAACTAGATAGATCTTCTAGCCTTTGTAGTTGTATAGTACTTATGTAATCACAAGCATATACGTGAGAGACTCTAACAATTGTTTAGGCGGAAACTAAACGATAAGTATAAAGATAGAACAATAAAAAACAATGATCCTCTATGGATTCTCTATTGATAATAAACTGTTTTTGTGATTCGTAATCGGTACCAAACCCTAATGCTAAAGGTTTCTTTTATAGAGAAGAAACCCTAAATTTCTAAACAAGATTCCTAAAAATGCGTAAGAGATATACATCAATCTCTTCCTAATATATCGTAAGAGATATACATCAATCTCTTCCTAATATATCTCATTCCTATCTTCATGAGATAACTCTAGAATAAAACTATAATTACAATAATCACGTCTATAATTAAGATCAGCAGATTCTATATCTGTCAGCAGAAATGAGAACATGACCAGCAGGAACATAATCAGCAGGAACGGCTTCTAAGTCTTCCAGCAGAAACGAATATCTCTAACAGCAGAAACGACACTTAGTCGTTTTCAATAATTCCCAACAGATGACTTGGAAGAATTGGATCTTAGATGGCAGGTGGCTATGTTGACTGTCAGAGTGAAGAAATTCATTTAGAAGACAGGAAGGGACTTGGATTTTAAAGAAAAATGACATGTTTTTCTTGATAAGTCAAAAATTGAGTGCTACAATTGTCACAGAAAAGGGCACTTTGCTAGAGATTGCAGATCTGGAAGGAATCAAGGGAAAAGATCTTATGGTGACAATGGCAGGAGCAATGCACCAACAAATGAATCTTCATCACAGGCATTGGTGGCTCCTAGATGGTCTAAGGAGCTATGACTGGAGTAATGATTTTTGACAGTCGACAACCAGTCAACCTATGCTTTAATGGCAATCTCTTCTTCAAGCTCATCAAGTTACTTACTGACACATGAGTAACAAAAAGGTTCTAAACAATTTCTCGAATCTTTAAAAATCTTCAAAAGCAATTATGAACAGATAGAAAGGAGAAAAACATAGCAGAGCAAGACTAGAAATTTAGGGTTATAAGTTAGCCTTAGAGTCACTAGAATCCAGGATACTTGTACATGAAAAGAATGAATTGGCTTGGGGTGAAAAATATGAGTTTCAAAACTATAAGCTTAAATGCAGAAAATAAAAATAACAACCTTAACCTGGAATTAGAGAAAGTTTTAAGGAAAGAGATAGTTAAAATTAAAGATAGAAAACATAAGGAAGAACTTGATAAATTACTTTTATCAGTCAAATGAGAGCTAGAGATAAAACTGGTTTAAGGAATATGGCCACACAATGAATGGAATGAGTTAACAATTCAGAAATGAATAGTGGAGAGTAGTTTGAGTGTTTTTTTGATGTCAGACTCAGTGCAGAAAAGAACACACCAGCAAAGTGATAGTTTCAAAAGTAGAGATGGGTTTCATGTTGTCCCCCTGCCTATAACAGGGAACTTTCTAACCCTAAGAGCTGACGTATCATTTGCAAGTTTAGATGAATATGCCATTAGGAAGAAAATAATTGAGTCAAAAACAACTGATCTTAATACTAAAACAAGTAAGACTGTAAGTAAAACAAATAAAGCAAATACTCAAAAACCTAAGACAGTCTATGAATTAGTTAACAGAGATAAAGTTATCATTGAGGATTGGAACTCAGATGAATGAGGATGATGTGTCTGAATGCAAACAGTTAGTCCTGTTAAGACTAAGAACTAAACAGTTAAAATCAGAGTTGATAAAATTGGTCAAACTTCTCAGAAACAAGGAATTGGTTTTAAGAAAATAAAAGCTTGCTTTCTGTAAAAGTACTGACTATTTGATCAAAGATTGTAATTTTCATGACAAACAGAGTCAAGAACCTAAGCTGAAAACTGTGGTCAATATTGGTCCAAGGGTGGACAAACCAGTATGGGATAATACTAAAAGGGTTAATCATCAACTATTTTCAAAATAAACAATACCCTCATTAAGAAAGACTTTTGTCCCATCAGAAGTACTAACAAGAACAGGTTTGATTATTCCTGTTAAGCAAAATGAGAATCAGAGCCGTTACAAAAGTAGTACTTAGCTGAGGAGCCCAGTTAGTAACTAATAGGCCAGTTACAGTACTGCTCATGTGCCTGATAGTAACATATTAGATCACCCATCTTGCCTCTCAAAAATAGCACAAACTAGTGGTGCTATTAGACCAATTTACCTAAGAATGGACAATGTAAGACTAAGACGCTCATATTCACCTATCAAGAGGTCTTACTACACAAAACCAGCTTTTAGACCCAAAGACTTAAAACAAGATGTTAAAACTTTTGGGGTTCAAAATATGACTACTTGCTGGGACAAGAGAGCAGTAGTTAATAACTGGTAAGGGTAAGATGGCTATGACCTTAAAAAGATCAAAGTGTACACAACCCCAACTTCGAACCCTAGCCCTTGCAAGGGTGGTGGTATACAAAACCCCAGACCAACCAGTGATGTGTGTGTGTGATGGGTGAGAGGTAAAAAGAGGGTATATATTAATAATAATAAATATAGAAGAAGAGGGGGGGGAAATGAAAATGACAAAAACTAACAAATTACATAAACTACGTGGAGTCTAAGATGGGGGGGGGGGGGGGGGGTTTAAAGAGGCGGGGGGGAATATATAGAACTTAAATAAAAGATAATTAGTGTATATAAACATATGAGATAAAATTAAAATTGAGTAAGATTAAAAAGATATTAAAACTATAAAATATAAAGGAAATAAAAGGTGTTAAAGCGAATATAATAATAGTAATAATAAAAATATAATTATAATTTAGAATTTAATAAAAAAAAGTAGTAGAGAATTAGATTTATAATGGGGGGGGGGTATATTATAATTTATATAAAAAAAAAAATCAAAAAAAAATAATAATTATATAAACAATAATAAAATAATATTTTATAGCAAAAAGAATAAAATATAAATAATACAATATAATAAAAAATTTTAATAGTAAAAATATAATAATCTGTATATATACGAGTATTGAATGATGTGGGTGTATTTAGTGATATAGGGAGGGTGTTTGTAAGTTACACCAATGTAATGTTTCAAATCTCTGTACTTTTTGGTTGATACCCTGATGAAGAGGTAAATGAGAACCATGACTTCCGTCATAACCTTCCTCTGCGAAGTGCCTGAGTCATTAGGAGACTACACCATTACCTATTTCAAACCACACAACACCGTCATCATCAACACTGAACTCAGTATGTTTACCGTCTTCAACATTCTGCACAATAGCCCACCAGAACCTCGTACACATAGTTCAACATCCAAACGCTCTAAATCATGAAGGATTATGGAATCAAAACAAGCTATCATCCCAGATTTTCGACTAAGTGCGTCGGCAACCACATTAGCCTTGCCCGGATGGTATTGGATGTTAGTGTCATTGTAACGACCCACTCCGGAAAGGAGGCCGAAACGTCATAATCATGGTGTCATATCAAAGCATAATAAAGGCATAATTAAGATACTGTAAATATTATCACAAGCATCACCATAACAGATAAATGTCCTCCAATCTTTCAATGCAAAAACCCCGGTAGCTAACTCAAGATCATGGGTTTGGATAATTTTACTTCATAAATGCTTCAGCTGCCTTTAAGCGTAGGCGATCCACCTTCCCATGTTCAACAAAACACAACCCAACCTTCTTCGATGCTCACTGTAGATCTGACAAACCACCGGAACTTGATGGAAGAGTCAAAATCGGAGCAAACATCAATCCCGTTCAATTCCCACAAAACTCTCCTGACGCTCATTCTCCGTCCCACAAACCTTCTCACCCTTTATTTCTCAATCAGCTGGGTAAGAGGTAAAGCTAATCAGGAGAAACCCTCCACAAAACGTCCGGTAAAAAGCCAGCAAGCCCCAGAAAACTTCTCAGCCTCCGTCACCGTAGTAAGGTCCCTCTCGGCCATTTGGTGATTAGCTTTCAACCTTTGATGGGATCCATAATTATGCCATCTGCAGATACATAAGACCAGAGTAACGCCACTTTTTTGTAACCGAAACTCGCACTTCTAAACTTCGCATACAAATACTTCTGTCTCAGAAATCTCCTACACAATCCTGTAGATGTCGCTCATTGCTCTTCTTCAGACTTGAAGTAAACAGGATGTCGTCGATGCAACAATAACGAACTTAATCAAGGGTACTTGTGGAAAATATACGTTCATCAAATCCATAAACAAAACGGCAAGAGCATTAGTCATCACCGAAGGCAATAACCAATAACTCGAATTGGCCAATAACGCGTACGAAAAGCAGTCTTAGAAATAACCTGTCTCTCAATGAAGCAGGTGATAAACAGAATCGCAGATCAATCTTAGAAAAATATTTGGCCCCTTGCATTGGTCAAACAAATCGTCAATTCGCGAAAAGAGGATAGCGGTTACCGAATCATAATACGGTTGAGTTCTTCGTGTAATCAATACACAAGCGCATGCTCCCCATCCTCTTCTTAACAAATTAGACCGGTGCAATCCCCTAGGTGAATACACTGGGTCTAATAAAGCCATTCCTCCAACATCTCTTGTAAACTGCTACCTTTAACCTCTTACAATTCAAGCAGGTGCCATACGATTACGGAGCCTTTGAGATAGTTCAGGCTCCGTGAATTAACTCAATGCCAAATTCAATCACCTCAAGCCGGAGGAATCCAGGAAGTTCAATCAGGAAAACATATGCCATTCACGAACAACAGAAAGATTTTCATATTAGTACCCTCCAAATATGTTTCATAAACAGAAAGCCAGAAAACCATTGAACCCATGAAAATCAAGGTAACATGCCTGCATAGCAAGATGAAGCTTAACGGACATAAAAGCGGTGAGGTACCATGATAAACAAAATCATGTTGGCGAACGTTCCCAAAGATCACAGTCCTAGCATAGCAGTCAATGGAAAGCTTCGATTAGACGCCAACCAATCCATTGCCAAGGAATCACATTAAAATTAAACATATGGATAGGAAGCAAATTCGCAGGACGAATAACGATCATCACAACGTAAAGGCCCATGTTTAACATATTCATTATCATAATCATATGGTTTTTTCATCGGTGTAGAAATGATAACACGTTCAATTAATGGTGTAGGAGTCAACCATCTAACGATCAGTGAAAAACGATAAGCAAAACAAAAAACAAGATAGGTTTACGGAAGAGAGTTTACGCAGAATGAACCTATGTCTATCCCAATCCATCACAGGTCCACGCCTAAAGCTCTAAGAGTCCTAAGACCTCGTCATGATTAAACCAGGCAGCTTCTCTGATACCATAAAATGTAACGCCCCGACCCAAAAGGGTTGAAAGTATTACAAATAATTGGGTTACATCAAAGTGCATACATAATCATAACACAAGCATAAACAGCGGAAGTCTCAAATAAATAACCAAAGGAAAATAAGTCAACATGACTTAAGGTACATAAGTTCTTAAAAGACAAACATATCCAAACGAAATAACCGAAATAACGAAACAAATCAAATGTCCCTCGTAAAATAATAATCATAATCATAACTAAGATCTCTAAGGGTAATCCACACTCCAGCACTCATAGCCCAAAAACAACCCCAGCTCCTAGCTTAGAACCTTGTCGCAGGAAAAGAAAATTGCGGCTGAGCTTACAAAGCCCATTGAACAGATAATATATAACGAAGCAAAAGATTACGGAAATCAAAAGGATACGATACAAGGTATAAAAGGGGGAGGACTATCACAATACCATTCAAAGAATACAAATATTTAAGGTAAAGACAAAATCAGAATTCAATCAAAGAGTAATGTAAGATGAAAATCAGAATCGAATCAGTCCCCAATTAACCAAGCCCAAACAAATCGATATCCAAATAACCATAGATAGAGATCTCCAATATGTGAAAGAGTGGAATGCACCCAACCATCAGTCACCAAATATCCAAATATCATAATGTCATAATCCATCGAATACAAAACAAATCTAGGATGCATCCATACGCCCCTTAAACAAATAATAATCTTCATAGTGCACATATAATATCAAATGGGGGACGGTGTGAGAAATCACTCACCCACACATGAGTCATGCCAAAGGTGCATCAATGACAACTGCCAGTTTACCTTCATGGCTAGAAACAATTAGTGGCTTGGTTCTCAAACTGAAGGGTTCAAAGCAAAGTCATAACAAAGTTCATTCAAAATGATCAAAGCAAAGGTTCAATGCCAAAGGTCAAAGATCTAAGATGTAGCATTATTAGGGTTCAAATAGAACAAATAACCAGATCATATAAAAACCACAAGATAAAAGGCTCAAGCAATTTAGCAAAACACAATAAGTAATCAAAAAGAGAGGAATATGACATGAGAAATCCTTAACGATAAGGTCAATACTGTAACGAATAACTATAACGACCGAACACACCGGTATATCAATAAACAATAGTAAAGGAAAATCTGTACTAATTCCGAAGCAAAGACAATAATCAAAGAAAACACACACCACATGAAATCACAACTCACTAACTTCACTCCCTCATTGAAAAAAACACCTATGAATTTACCTAAAGGAAATGATGAATTCGAATTACAAAACCCATTCATTTAAGTTAACTTTCTATTATTAGCAACTTTCCATGTTTAGTAACTTTCCCATTTTTTAGTAACTTTCCTTTTTAGTAACTTTCCAAAATTAAGTAACTTTCCATTTTTATAACTTTCTATTTTTAAGTAACTTTCCAAATTAGTAACTTTCCATTTTTAGTAACTTTCCATTTTTAGTAACTTTCCAAAATTAGTAACTTTCTATTTTTTAGGGTATAATAATTCAAAATCAAACATTTTTCAGTTAAAATGGTAAATAACAAAGTTTCACATTTTATTCAGATTAACCTCCATTTTCTGTATTTACCAATTCAACCCTTAATTATACAAAATTTACATATTTTAGTCCCCTTTTGGTTTATTAATTAATTAAACATAATCTTAATTATCCATAATTACAAAACAAGCCCTTATAGATTCCAATTATGACAAATCATAGCTTTATATACATAAAATACTAAGCAACCTTATACTTTTCAGAATTTACAATTTCAGTCCCTATTTTAGTAATTACTTTCTAATTATTATTGATATGTAATTAACCATTTAATCCAATAATATCAATATGACATTTTATACCCCCCAACTTATTTTATACAGAATATAATAAATATAATAACATGTCTAAAACAGACCCCATAGTTTCAGAAATTACAAAACAAGTCCTTATACTTTTAAATAGCAAATCGGATAACAAATAAATCACTAAAACCCTAATTAAATTTTTCCCAATCACAAACATAATTATTTCCCAATCATTGGCATTAAATGCACCTGGAAAAATTATCAAAACCCTAACCCTAATTTTATTTCTTTCCTTTTTCCTTTAATTCGAAATCGGCAAACAATGATAAATCCCCAATAATTATTCGAATCCTTCCTAAATTTTTCCAACAATTTATCTGAGTTATATGTGATATGAAAAACCTTAGAAAAATATAAAATCAATTGTACAAATATTATTTGTGCCGATTTCATAATTAGCTAAAAATTAGGGTTTCGAACATGTTTTAATTTATAAAATCAAAATAACATGCATGAATATTTTTCTTATGCATAGAACGAATTAATATGATGAAAAATGAGATAAAAAAAATACCCTTTGATTATCCTTGGTGATTTTAATGGAATTTAGTGCAAATGCGTTGTTATTCGAACCAAAATAATTACCCCGATTGAACCAAGCACTCTACAATCTTTCCAATATTTTTCCCACGATCCTTGATCTCCAAAACACCTTAGAAAATTCGTGCTTGCCCTTGGAAAATTCTTATGCCACCACTTTTAGTTTTTAGGGTTTTCGGTATTATTGTTTTTAGGTTTATCAAAATGAAAATGGGATAAAAAAATATACTAAGGGATTTATGGCCGAGTCATATGGGCTTTCAAAAGAGATAAAATCAGATTTTAACTTTGCCTAATTTATTTTGTATTTATCCATATTTTATTTTATTTAATTTGTATTATATAAGTAATTAAATATACATATTTCGGCTAAAGTTTATATATACAATTATTAATTATTTTTCTTGTATATCATAAGGTATTTTAAATCTTAAATAAATTCCATAATTGTCATAAGTTGCATTTTTATAATTTCTAACCTTTAAATGAATTTTATTTAAGCTTTTATGAAATTTTCTTGCTTTAGGGGTATTTTGGTAATTTTACACTTGTTGAGATTTTTAGGTTTTACAATAATAGAAACTAAGATTGTGAATACTACAAACTATGCAGAAACTAGTTTGTAATTCTAAGAAGAACAATGAAACAGTAAAACAAGATCTTGCTAAACTTTCAATATATTAAACATAATCAAAGTTATAGAATAACCTTGAAACTATAAATACTAACTATGAGAAAATGATTTCTAGATCTATATGTCACTAACTATGCCTTAGGGTTTCTTTTATACACAAAGAAACCCTAATGGGCTTACAAAACACGTCAAGTGATCAATGCATATCTATTCCTAATATATCTCATGCATATCACTTTAGCAGTACTAACTATATAACAAACAGTACTAACTATTATAACTAACAGTACTAATAAACTGACAGTACTAACACTTTGTACTGGAAGCACTATCTATTAAACTAACAGTACTAATGACTTAGACAATTTTCTCCAATCTTTAGCAGTGTTAAGTTAATACTAGCAGTACTAACTTTCTTCTAGCAGTACTATCTTCAACTCTAGTAGTATAACTAAGCTTGGCAGTATAAACTCTTCCCTTGGTAGTACTAAGTGTGATAGGTCTAAATCCCAATAGGAAGATTGTTGGGTTTATTGATTTGATGATTACAAAAGTACATGTGCTTAAATGAAGACGAATGAAACAACAAGGGACTAATTCCTTTACAATGGAATTCTACAAGCTGGTGGAGAACATAAAGATTGTAGAAGATATTGATCAAGATTTAAATGATTTAGTTTCCTTATCTATTTTAGTTAGCTTCCTTTGTAAGTTATGATCTCTCTATATAAATAGATCATAGACACATAGTTTTATCATCCAAAAAACGCAGGCTTCCAATGAGAGTCTAGCAAACGTGTGTGTGTACACAGTATTTATAAGTTAGATAGTTAGTTAAGTAGAAAGTATAGACGTCTATGGTGTAGCCCCAAGGATCATTTTATTCCTGTTATATGTTGGTAATCGTTCTATGATTTAATCACATAGAATTAGGGCTGTGTTGAATGAAAGAAAACCTTGTGATAACATTGATTCGTTCCTTATTAATTTCGATGCGCAAATATTCAATCTGTGTTATCATTATCCTAGATAAGAACTAATCATTCTTGAGTCTTAAACGATCTAAGGAGTTATATCAGACTCCATACCTTTCCAAAAATCACAAGTTTTCCAAAGATGCTTGAAAACAATGATTATACAACCAAACTAATGTAACAATAATTGGATGGTTACTAAGCCACTCACTCCTTATTCTGTTCAATGCAAAAAATGGTCGAAACCAGACATAACTTAGAAAATTTACCCAATTAGGTACAATAGAAAGTCATAAATCACTTTTAATAGTTTTTGAAACAATCTTTTCAAAACTTTGAACTTTGCTTTTTTTGTTACATGAGAAACTTATGATCACAAACAATTGAATCACCATGTTTATTCATTTACTTTTCATATATTTTGAATCATTGATCACTTGATTGAAAATTTGGTTATTCAAAACATATTCTTATATACGATATCTGGATGATCAGTAGATTGCTCGATCCTCATCCTGTTAATTTCTGGAAACGGTCAAAACTGGACACAATCTTTACCATTTGATCTGTTTATTAATATAAAAATATGATTTTATAACAAAATTTATCATTTGTTTTCGTAAGATGTCATTTTGTTTAACAATTAAGCCCATTTGAGTATCCGTAAAAAGATTTAGCCCATTAACATTGTTTTCTAAAACCCAAGCTAAAAAGCCAATTTGTCCTTACGAAACCCATTTATTAGCCCAAATATCATTTACGAAACCAACCAATTTGGCCCATTACTGTTTACGAAACCATTTTGATAAGCCCATACGAAACCGAAACCCGAAACCATTACTTTTGTAAACATAATTATCAAAGAAAAATGATGAACTAAAAGATTTGTTTTGATTTTTAGCTTATTTTATCATTTATTCAATAGTTTAAGACTGTTCTTATGTCTGAAAGTAACATCTCAAATTTACGAAACCTATCAAGGTTACGAAACCTCATGATCTAAGTCCACAAATGATATTTTCAGTGATCAATCCATTCCAATCATATTACAAGACATATATCATTGTTTTGCCTCAATTAATTTCATGTTTCAATCACTTTTCATTTTACGAAATCCTAGATCTATACGAAACCTATATTAAAAATTAATAACAGCAGTTAATCAAAAAGAAATCAATATAGATCACGTTTTCTTACGTTTTTCTATCATAGAGAATTGGTGAAACGATATGGATCGTGTTTTCTAAGTTACGAAAGCTCAAACTGTGCAAAGGATTTAAGAAACCTTTTATGTGTATTTTACGAAAGTGATAAGGTTACGTATGAAAACTGTTACTTTTATACTTCTGAAAATAACTTTGCAATTTTGACATTTTCAATCCCTCAAGTTACTTTCGTAAACCTTTTTAGTCCATACGAAACTATCTTTTTATTTTGACATTTTCAGTCCTTCTTCTTTCTTTCGTAAACAATAACTTTCCTTACGAAACTGTCTTTTGCATTTGACATTTTCAGTCCCTCAAGTTACTTTCGTAAACTTTTAATACCTAAAAAAATTTCATAACTCCCCCTTTGAGTTAGACCTATTTTTTCACAACAAACATTTTTTGAATTATTTTGCAGTTAAGATCCCGTTCTTCTTTAAAACAATTTATAACTCCCCCTTTAACAAATATCCATTTGAATTTCTTTCCTTTTGATAAAATTTTGATCAACAAGGAGTTATTTTTGCTTTTGAGAACGCATTTTTATTTTCTGATGATGATTTGACTAAAAAATTTATAACTCCCCCTCAATTAGATATCCAATTAAAGAACTTATCGAGAAATAGTTAATTTTTTAGTTTTGAACATTCTTGAGAAAATTTTTGAAAATCAAGAATTTCATAACTCCCCATCGAATAAATGTCTAATTAAAGAACTTATTCCAAAGATTGTTACTTATTGCAATTATTCCACACTTGAATTTTTCAAAATTGATGATTTTTGAAAGATGTTTTTCAAGAAATCCTTGTTTTGTGAATGGATTATGATTACAAACCACATATTTTAATAGTGAAAGATCATTGATGATTGATTTACTCTCACTCAGTTCATGATACATTGATTTTGCATTTAAAGAACCAATTGTGAAAAATACAATATCATGAGACTTATAAAAACGAAGAAGATATGTGTTTGTAACTTTAAGTTAAAATTTTGTTTTTGAATGTTTTTGTTTTTCAAATTATTATTTGTTTTTCATTTTTGAAAAAGAAAAATATTTTTTGGTTTTTAATTTTAAATTTTAAATTTTGTTTTTGAAATTTATTTACAAAATATTTTGATGTATGATCTTTTATTCAAGAAGATAACTTTGTCAGATGTTCCAACTCAGTTGGAGTCATACATCGCATACCAATCTTGTGAACTAAATACTCAAACCTTTCTTTTGAAAGGGATTTTGTAAAAAGATTAGCAAATTGGTATTCCGTCCCGATAAAGTAAACTTCAATGGTACCTTTTTCAACATGCTCCTTGATAAAGTGATAACGGATGTTAATGTGTTTTGTATGTGAATGTTGTACTGGATTGCAAGATATGGAAATTGCACTCTTTGAATAACAGTACGTTGGAATCTTGTTGTACCGAAAACCATAATCTAGCAGTTGCGTCCGCATCCAAATGACTTTAGCACGGCATGCAGATAAGGATACGTACTCAGCTTCCGCAGTTGACATTGCTGTACAATCTTGCTTCTTAGACGACCAACTGACTAGCTTATCTCCCAGAAATTGAATGCCTCCTAATGTGCTTTTACAATTATCATTACAACCTACATAGTCTGCATCTAAATATGCAATTAGCTCAAACCCGAAGTCCTTCGTGTACCAAATACCCATGTTAATGGTTTGTCTTAGGTATCAAAAGATCCGTTTAACCTCTTTGAGGTGTTTTTCAGTTGGGTGTGCCTGATAACGCGCACATACAAATGTCGCAAAGGTTATGTCTGGTCTACTAGCAGTGAGATACATAAGTCCCCCCCGCCAATCATACTACGATATTTAGTTTGATCAACTTGGGTACCGTGTAAGTCTGCATCTAGTTTGGACGTAGCCATTGGTGTGCTAATGGTATCACATTTTTCCATCCCATGTTTTTTAAGAAGATCCATAGTATATTGTGATTGACATATAAAAATTCCTCGGGGTGATTGATGAACATGAAGTCTGAGAAAGAACTTCATTTCACCCATCATTGACATTTCGAAATTATCTTTCATTAGTTTGCATATCTATTTGAAAAATCTGGATTTGTTGACAAAAAAATTATGTCTTCGACATAGATTTGAACAAGTAAAATATCATCCCCGTGTCTTCTTGTAAACAATGTCGGATCAACAATACCTTTTGTAAAATGGTGTTCGATTAAAAATGAGGAAAGCTTGTCATACCAGGCTCTAGCAGCTTGTTTGAGACCGTACATAGCTTTCTTAAGACGATATACGTGATTGGATAGTCTGGATCTACAAAACCATTGGGCTGACGAACAAAAACTTCCTCTTTCAGTAGACCGTTCAAAAATGCTATTTTGACATCCATTTGGTAAATAAGAAAGTTCTTATGAGCCGCATATGCCACAAAGATTTTGACAGCTTCAAATCTTGAAACTAGTGCAAAATATTCCTCAAAATCAATTCCCTCCTCTTGACCATATCCTTTGGCAATCAAAAGAGACTTGTTCCGAATAACCGTGTTTTTAGCATCAGTCTTGTTTTTCCAAATCCATTTGACTGCGATTATGTTTTTGCCAATAGGACATTCGACAAGTTCCCAAACATCAAGGCGTTTGAACTGGTTTAACTCATCTTGCATGGATTCAATCTAGCTTGCATCAAGCATAGCTTCCTTGATATTTTTTAGTTTAATTGTACTCACTGTCAGCGCATACATACAAACTTCTGCATTAGTTTAAAGTCAATTTTTTATCATTACAGGTTTTAAAGGATCACCAATCACTTGTTCAATTGGATGATTATTTGTCCACTTATCAGTATAACGATGTTTTTGGTGAAACTCGTGCATATTTGACAGATCCTGATATGTTGAAGATGACTCAGCTTCTTCGAATACAGGAGTTTGAGGTGGAATGTAGAAAACATTTCCGTCAAGTTCTGCAACGTCTTCTTGAACAAATTCATCGGCATTATCATTCATGACTAGAGTGTTTGATTCACTAATAACATGTTCTGTTGGTGAGGATGCTATTTGAGGAACTTCATCTTCTTCAACGATAATTGACGATGGTGAAGAAGTGTCGTTGTTATCAAGAGCATGTGCAGTGGAATTATCTGACAC
>BQNB010019852.1:0-66260 GCA_026074375.1 Tanacetum coccineum | reverse complement strand
AATTGAGAATTTAGGAATAATTCGGATTCGAGTTAAGAATGATAAAGGAATTTTTGAATTATTGATTATACTACAAATGTAATAACACGAATTAAAATCAATTAACTAGATTGAAATTTAAATGCACGAAAAGAAAAAACGTGAGCTAAAAATGAAATTTAAAATCTAAGGCACGAATTCTAACAAATTTTATACCTAAAAATCACAAATTTAAAAAGAAAATTTTAGGAAAAAGAATTGGAATTTTTTAACTATTTTTGAATTTTTTATGAATTTCTAAAGTTCAATAAATTAATCAAAAATAAACTTTTTCTAAAAATTATCATTAAAATTTTACTTTTATTTTTTCAAAAATACTAGATTTAAAATGAAAATTATTGCAAAAAGAATTTTAATTTTTCAATTATTTTTCTATTTTATATGATTTTCTTAAGAAAAAGTAAATCACTTAAATCTATTTTAATTCCTAGAAAATTCAAATTTAACTGGAAAAATTTAGAAAAATGATTTTTAGAAACTAAACTAGTGCAGAAATTTAATGGAACAAAAAGCCCTAAATTTTATAAACCAATTGAACACTAATTTGATCAATTAAAACTAAAAACCTAATTTTATAAAACTAATTACTAAAAATATAAAATCTATTTATTATTCTAAGAAAGACAGGGTAGAAAGTGTAAGAAAGGAAAGAAAAGGGTAGGCGGGCAAAATATGGGAAATTTACAGTGCAGTGTAAACGGGTGCCCTTCAACTATTGAAATGTTACAAAATAGACCCTACGATTCTAGCTTATTTTTGGCTTATTGAAAAATGAGATTCAGCAAAAACTTAAAACTACAAACTTATAAAACAGCTTAATCTCTACAATATTAATAAAGGCACTTTCTACTTTAATCCACTAGATAAGCTAAAAAAAATAAAATAAGCATCTATTCCTAAACTGTTTACAACGTCAGATAGGTGTTTAACAAGCTTTTTAGAATTTGGCTTATAACTAGCTTATTACTTGATGAAATTTGAAACTAGAAGATGCTAATTGATGCTTAAGATGTGTATTAAAGGTATTTAAACTAAAATTACCCTAGTATTAACAAATTTAGCAAGAAAATTGAAATTTAAAAGTGCAAGGTTTTTATGAAACTGTTTTTGAGCTTTTTCAAATAAGCTAAAAAGCTTATTTTTGAACCTTAAGTGCTGAAACTTTGACAATTAGCTACCCTAACTACCTTTATTCAACCTAGATAAAAGGATTTCCAAAGTTTCTCATGGAAATGAAAAATTCAAAGAGTGAAATGGCCAAAACTAAACTGATATGTAATGTATTTCGATGCCAATATGGTATTTTTAACTAATGCAAGCTAAATTTTGAGTTAAACGCTCTTTAAACCTAGTACCTAAGTTCAACTAAAACTGAATCAAACAACTTAGAACTATAGATTGCTTTTAACAACTCTTAATGATAAAACTAATTTCACTAAAAATGTCCTGGTGTAAATGATGAGTTTTTTAACTCTAAACTTTTTAATTCTACAAACTAACTACTAAAACCTTTGTAAAACCTTATAATATGACTAAACTCAGCTATCTAAAGAATTTAGACAGAATGCTTTTGACTTTAAGAGTCAAACAAGCATTCTACCAAACACTCCTTTATGATTAGCTGTTAAAACTAAATGAACTCAAAATCTTATTTAAACCTAAAACTTTAAAAACTTTTTATCCACTTCTACTAAATATGTCCTAATAAAGCTATTTAATCTGTAAAAGTACTAGCTTATTAGGAGAAATAAGCTGCTTACTCTATTAGGCTTATACTACTACTAATGACAGAAATGAAAGTATGAAATCTAAATGAGTTTTTAAACTAAGACAGCTTTAAACTAACACATCTAAATCCTAACAAATCTTAAAAAACAGGATATAGTCATTAAAACTCATAAGAGATAAGCAATTGTAGTAATATGCTCAAAAAATGCTAAACTACAAATAGAGAAAGGTAAAACCTGTATTTGTGTTGTCTCAGACACTAAAGTCACTCTATCTGAGTGAGTGACTTTAAAAAGCTTGATCCTATTGGCTCCCTAGCCTCTAAACCTCAATAAGCTAGATTTGAGCTTATTGTCCTTTTAGCTTCCAAAATGAACACAAATCATCACTCAAGAATATCATACATTGGACAACATTTGAATTAAAAGAGTAAAGGAATGATTATTAACTAAGTTTGACTGAATTTTGAGCTTATGAACAGTAATAAGCTCGAATGAGCTTATTGAGAGCTTATTGAATGAAACTTGCTTAAAATGGAAATCAAAGAACTAGAATACTTGAAAACTGAATTGTTATTGCTAAAATGATGAAGTACAAGAGGAAAGGAAGAGAGTACAAGTGCTTAAATCGTATTGAAAGTAAATTGCTTAAAAACGAGAGAATTACAAGACTAAAAATTTTAAAACAAAACAACAACTGAAAAATGAGCACTAGAGCTTCTATTTATAGAGAATAGAAGAGGAGAGGAGAGATATTCTTGAAGCTTCCACTTAATCTCAGCCATTGATCATTGTTCTTAAATTTATGGCCGTTGGATGAGGTTAGTGAGGTGTTCGCACCAATTAGGTGATGCCACGTGGTGCAAATTTGAGTGTAAAGAGGATTTATGAACAAGGTTTAGATGACAGAAAAGGATCGTGGGAGGGTTGGTGAAGTTTGTGTTGTTTGTTGAATTTGGCGGAAATTTTGTTATTGCGTTAAGAGGAGAAGTTTTAAGCCGCGTGTTTAGTTTGAAACTTTGAAGATATTGCAACAATGGTCCCTGCGTTTTATCTCTTCTAGTGAAGTGTAAAAATAGGTTTGAAAATGGCAAATTCGGCCCTTGTGTTTTCTTTCTTTCTTTCTTCTCTTAACAAACAACTTTTCACTTTATGCAAATTTAGCCCCTTGAACTTTGAAACATCCAAATGAGCCCTGTGACTTTAAAAACTTGTCATTGTTGGTTCTTTGACTTTCTTTTTGGCCTTTGACTTTTATTTTGGGCTTCATTTCTTTATCAAATCTGGCCGCTTCGATCATTGGCTTCCCGTAGTTCACTCTACTTGTCTCTTCGTTTCCTTGTCGGTTTTTTGCTTTTTTGTTCTTTTGTCCTTTTTATCCTTTCCTGCACAATAGACACAAAAGCACACATTTTTCTATTCTTTTGGCATTTTATTGGCTTTTATTTGGCAAAATCCCGGGTTTTTCATATATACAATTTAGCATTTATCAAAATTCCCCAAACTAAAGGATTGCCGTGTCCTCACGCAATGTTATCAAGTGTACACTTGTTAAACCTAACAAGTTTCCAAATGCCCTGTTCACTTTTATGAATCACCTTTTTAAAACAACTTTAGCTTTTCTCAACATTTAATCTCTTGAAACACATTAATGGCAATCATTGCAACTTTGCAACTTTTAGGATCATTGAAATAGGCTACTCCCGATTAATAGAGCGCAAAAGAGGAAAACTCGTCATCCTTGACTTTTCACTAGACTAAACAAAGCTAATAAACAAGATCAATGTCAATAAAGTCTAAAATGAATAAGCTCTTTACTTAAAACGGTTGTTAAACGTTTTCACTCCCAGGAATAAATTTAAATGAATAAGATGTGTTCACTCTTTTAACGTCAACCATAGATCAATTTATCTTCGAATAGTTGAAATTCATCTAACTTTACAAATAAGCCTTAGTGAGCTCAAAGTTAATAATATAGATAAATCCTCGACTCAAAGCAAAAGATATTTGGACAACAAAACTATACAAGATTTGAGAAAATTGAAAAAAAATTTTTTAACCATTCTTTTTATTTTCCATATACTATAAATTATTTTTTTTTTTTTGCAATAGGAATGTTGTTCTTAGTTCGAACCCCTACTTAGGCCTTTCTCCCAAAATAGGATATCGCAGACAACAACCGGTGTTCTTATTTCGAACCCCCACCCGCTGCTAACGTTTGAGGGTATCGCGACAACACCGTTTTCCTACAAAGCCTAGAATCCAAAGTCCCCTAAGTTGCAATCATCACTTAGCCGCGCCTCCTAGTGATGAATCCTACAACCATTGATTCCAACGTACATAGTTTTTTAAATCCCTTAGTTGCGACCCCATCCGAGTCTTTCTCTCAACATGGATACGCCGACGATTAGAACTATATAAAGCTTTTATTATTCTATATTTGCGAATGCTTCATTGGCACGAAAAATAATGCTTTTGCATTAGAAATGCTTCATTGGCATTCTTTTTATAATTATCTTTTTGATGAATGGAAAAATTTCACTTTAGAAAATCAACTTATAAATTTGAAAACCAAAAATCTTACGTTACAAATTAAAATGAATCTTTTTCAAAATGTAAGACATTTTTACAAAAGACATTGGTTGACTTAGCCTATATTAAAAAGAGCACAGTATGATTAAGTTGTTAAGAGATTATGGGAGTAAAAGACACAAATTATTCCATATAAGCTTTAGGTTTTCCAAATAAACCTTGCTTAAGCAAATACACTTATATTTAACTACAACATCTCTTGAGTTCTTCACAAAAAAATCCAAAGCAATAGGATTTGAGAAAGCTTGACCCACAAAAGGTAGGTTAAAAGAACTAGCTAGGGCATTTTATTACACGCCGGGTCAAGTCAAAATTAACTCTATTATCCACAACGGATTACCAAAAAAGTGTGTTTTCTCTCAACAAAGCTTCATTTGAGCTTTTCTTTGTAAGCAAAAATTTAAAAATTTCTCACTTTTTCACAAATGGTAATTCCAAAAAAGATCAAACAAGGTTGGTGAAGTGCCAAAGTACAATACGAAGATTCCTTCCCCAAACTAAAACAATGAAACTTTGTCCTCAAAGGTTTATAAAAATAAGGGTCAATAAGGAAATCATTTAAAACAAACAAAAATTCTATGGTCATTGCCAAAAGAATAGATGTTTGTTACTCGATAAAGAACAAGGATAAGAGATTTCCTTATTTATTAAGAGAAGATTGTGAGGACCATGCGATGGAAATTTGTGGAGATTGCTTTGTCCTTCCACAATGTTAGAACCATGAAGCTTCCAAAATCCTAAAACCTAAACAAAAAACACAAACAACCAACAAGAGACGAAAAAGAACAAGCTTCCTCTCTTCTTTATATACATTGTTAGCTCAAACATCTCTAAAACTGGCTTAAGTTTTTTGTAACCTAGTACAAGCTATACTCGAGCCCACGAATTAATTTGTCCTTGGGAAAAAAGAAAATAAAAAGAAGTAAAAAGGATAAACATGGGGTGCCTCCCTAACGAAGCGCTGTATAATAGAGATCCCTTCGCTTGACTCTTTCCCCAAACTAGGTTCATTATGGAGGATAGTAATGAGGGTGAAGAAACTCCAAGAGGTGGAAACCTCCCCAAACTAGGGCTGAAAGATATACCGTAGCATTTTTGACTCCGGGTTCAAAAATCTTTTTAGAAAAGATTTTCAAGAGAGAAAATGTGAACCCGGAAAATGCTTTGGTAACATGAAAGTCCATTAAGGGTGGGTGGAGTGGGTCAAAAACATCAAGAGTCAAAAGAGCTTTAGATGGAGCTAACTCTTTTGAACTCTTGTCCTTAAAAGCATCTTTCTCAAAATGAGAAATCCCCGGATCAAAAATCTTTCCCTGAATGTTCATAGGGAATATCATATCCACGAGATTAAAATCCTCAAAAAACACATAATCACTCCCGACATAAGAGATAGTCTCAAAATGGTTAAGTATTTCAATGTCGGGATGAAAAACTTGTAACTCTAATCTTTTTCTCAAGGTTCAACTTTTGTTTCAAAATCCTCTTTAAGTTTTCTTTCAAAAGATTCAACCTTTTTATCATTCATTTCAAAGAAATTCTCATCTTCAAGTAATTTTTCCAAGAAAATTTATAATCACCATCCTCATCATTAAATTTCATATTTAAATTCATGTTTTAAAGACTCATCATGTTTAAAAAAACTCGTCTATTATTCTCTCAATGAATCGTTTTTCACTTCCTTCAAAAGGAATGAAAGAAGTAGGAAAATCACACTCTTTTCCAATTTTGGACTCTCTTGGGATTGGAATGAGATCTTCTTTGTCTAACATTGTTTGCGAACTAAACTAAATCCCTCATCCCCCATTTTGAAAGAGTCCTCAAGATCATTGTTTTTGAAAGATTTGCGTAATTGCACTTATGGTAGCTTTTTGAGGTGAATGAATAACTCTTCCTTGGTTCATGATTTTAAAACAAGCCTTTCTTCTAGCGACTGGGTCAGAAATTCCCTTAACTTCTTCCTTTTGTCTAATAATTTCTCCCAAAAGAGATTCAAACTCTTCAACAATAGTGGATGTAGAGATGCATCATTACTCTTAGGATCACAACACTTTGACCCGGTCATCATAATATCCACATATGGATTGACTCTTGTCTTGACTACCACTGGTTTTAAAACTAATCTTTCCATACCATTCCCTTATCACTAGCTCTTCCCTGACATCAATTAAGACTCGTCGGTTCTTAAAAGGCCCTACCAGTAATCAAAGGAAACCACAGAGGGTCCCCAACAAAGTCTAAATCACAAAATCGACACGGGAAGATAATTCTTTCCGACTTCACGAACACATTTTTTTCTGCTATCCCCCATAAAAAAAAAAAAAAACGGGGTTAAGGAAATTGATTCGTCCGGACTAATTCTAAAACCAATTCTAGTACTATGGTAAGGTCAGGAGTCCAAGTTTTGTTTTCAAATAGACAAGAGGCATGAGAATGATACTTGCCACCTAGATCCGCTAGGCCAAGTATTACAAACTCCCCAAATCACAAGGAATGAGAATCGACCCGGGTCACCAAGCTTTTCGGGAAGCTTTTGAGAATGACTCCGAGAACAATTAGCATTCATTGGTGTCTTAGCATCTCTAAAACTTTCTTTGTTGACAAACAAGCTTTTTTAACATCTTTTGATACTTAGCATTAAAATCAAAGCATCGCCAAAGTAATGTCCACATTAATCTTTTTGAACATTTTCCCAAAACATTTGTATTATGCCCTTAATTCAAATTTCACCTTTCTTTTCATGCTCTACCTAGAAGGATATGAAACCTGGTCCTCTTAGAAGTTCTTTTAAGTGTGAGAATATCAACGATGAGCAGGAAGAAAGGATCAGAGTAAATTGAACTTCTCACAAACGGCTCAACCTGGTCAGAGATTTCCCGCGGAGAACCGGAGGGTTGGATGTCATTTGGTTCTCGGAAGCACCTTAACCTCTGTTCACCTCGGTTACCTTCTCAGTCAAGGGTTCATTAACATCATAGAAGAGTGGGAAAATGGTGGCACCGTGTGTAAGAAAGTCCGCTTCGAGTCGTAATGGCTCTAACTAGCTTCACACCTTGTGTTTGTGAGGTATAACTGGTAATAGTTCCTGAACTTGATGCATTGTTTAATCCTTATGATTTTGAAATATATTAAGCATCATAATTCTAGAAAATTTCTTTGCTCATTTGAAAATCTTGTTGTTCCCTTTTATGAACTCATTCAAATTCTTTTGCAATAGTCAAGTAGCATCATTCCGCTTTGTGTTGCCTCAAACCTTGAGTAAGCTAACCGAAGCTTGTGTTCTCGGACCTTGATAACTTGAGCTTGTTGTTTAAGCCCCGAGTTAGCTCCTTGTTAAACTTGATTGGTTGGTTTCACATTTCTATTCCCATTATAACCCTTATTAGCATTGTATCCTTATTAGGAGTTGTACCTTGATTAGGTCTATAAGGCTTGTGGATTGGGACTTGATTAAAGCCTGGTGTCTCATTTGGTATGCAAAGTTAGAATTATGGGTACCCGTAATTTCATTTTGAACAAAATTACAACCAGAAAGCGGTTGATGAAATTGTTGTAAATTATCGTGATAAACCAGGTACACATAACTACCTCTAGTCATTGGTCATCACATAAAAATAATGATTATTACCACAAGTGGTAACCTTTCTTTCCTCAACCGCATTAACGAACGGGCGTAAGGCACAAGAGCTTTCATCATGTATTTCATCTCATTCAGTTCATGTCCTAAAGGTCAAAGTCACTTATCCTCAATGCCACTGGCATTTGTTTGAACTCAAAATAGACGAGAATAAGATGGTGGAGGAGGACATGTCGTACTCACTCGTAACACGCGTTTCGTGAACATCTAACTTTGGCTTTTGTTCACTATGAGTTGTAGCCCTTCGGTTGGACTTTGTAGAGAAAATTCCACCGGCATCGGAATAAGATATCTAGATCATTGTAGCTCAAAGAAATATTAGAATGTGTCTAATTGGTGCAACTAGAGTGAAAACCATGATGAGACAATTCCTTAGAAGTTCCTTGAAACGTCACCCCGGCCAGCTTCCGAGAAAGATTCTTGAGCAATTACGAAAATTCGTAATTTCCGTTCCGTAAGATTGTGGTCTAGAGGGTGTGAAGAAAAAATTGATGAACTTAGAAACTAATCAATCCCATGTAAGAATGGAAATTTGGGTTCTTTGTCTAGCCACGTTTGCAACCCCAATCAAGAGAAAATGGAAAGAGAAAAGTTTGATGGTGGTGTTAGGTACATCCGGGTACCTTTTGGTTGTTCGTATGCTCTCACAATGACGAATTGTTGAGCATGATGGCTCTTCATCAATAACCTCCTCGAAAATTCGTCTTTTGCTAACCAAATAAGTGATGGAGGAAATATATTCAAAATTTTGAGCATTTATGACTAGTACAACTATAGCACTTTCAACCCCCCGCTGGAGCTTGAAGTATCTCGTTTGTTGACCATAGGTCGATCACGCCATTGGAATCGATCCAAAATGAGAGGATTGCCTCTTGTCGGTGACGAGAACGTCGACAATTACGACTTCCTTGGAAATTGTGTAATCCAAGGAGGATCAGATAGCGCGAGCACTACTGAAGATAACCAAGAAGAATTTGAGAATTAAAACAGAAAAATTTTTGGGGAAAATTTACAATTTTTAGTTTTTATTAAGAATGAAAACAAAATTTTTTTTTTTTTTTTTTTTGGTAATCGTTTATTACAAGATTCACGATAAGTCATCTAAAGACTTACTCCACATTAGCGAAAAGCTTAAGCGAGCCGCAATGACTACTTAGAGAGTAGCTATCTAACCTGTTCTAAAACTCACCTTATAGTTTGTAAACTTAAAGGTCCGTCGTACCTCGCAAGTACTTCACGATTTGTTTTGTTGTTAATTGGAATGGTTTAAGATGGATAGCTAGTATCCAAATGTTTATTATATATATATATATTTTTTACTAATTCGATAGGAATCGAATTAATGAACTTTTTATATTTTTATACAAAAAATAGCAAAATAACTTCCAAAGGAAGGATCTTCGAAACTCTACTTCAACGAATATTCTTCAACAATCGTTCACGAAATCCCCGGCAACGACGCCAAAATTTGGTGTGTAGTAGAAAAACAAATTTATATACCTAAAATATTAATCCCGTAAGAATTCTTTCCAAAATACTTCTCAAACAAGAGAAATATAAGGTAAAAATCTCACTAAAGAAAACACAATTTGTATATTTTTATCCGGGAAGTACTTTTTCCTTGGTCGTGTCTCAACGAACCGTGAATTGAGAATTTAAGGAATAATCGGGATTCAGAGTTAAGATTGATAAAGGATTTTTGAATTATTGATTACACTACAAAATATAATAGCACGAATTAAGAACAATTAACTAGCGCGAAATTTAAATGCACAAAACGTAAAAATGCGAGCTAAAACTGAAATTTAAAATCTAAGGCACGAATTTTAACAAATTTTATACCTAAAAATCAAAAATTTAAAATGAAAATTTTAGGAAAAAGAATTGGAAATTTTTTACTATTTTTGAATTTTTTATGAATTTCTAAAGTTTAATGAATTAATCAAAAATAAACTTTTTCTAAAATTACACTAAAATTATTTGCTTTTATATATCAAAAATACTAATTAAAAAGAATATTAATGCAAAAAATTTTTAATTTTTCAACTGTTTTTCTATTTTTTATGATTTTTATAAGAAAAAGTAATTAACTAAAATCTATTTTAATTCCTAGAAAATACAATTCTAATGAGAAAAATTAAGAAAAATGATTTTAAGATAATAAAATGGTGCAGAAATTCAATGAAATGAAAAGCCCTAATTTTTAACAAACAATTGAGCACTAATTTGATCAATTAAAATGTAAACCCTAATTTTATAAAACTAATTACTAAAAATATAAAATCTATTTATTATTCTAAGAAAGACAGGGTAGAAAGTGTAAGAAAGGAAAGAAAAGGGTAGGCGGGCAAAATATGGGAAATTTACAGTGCAGTGTAAACGGGTGCCCTTCAACTATTGAAATGTTACAAAATAGACCCTACGATTCTAGCTTATTTTTGGCTTATTGAAAAATGAGATTCAGCAAAAACTTAAAACTACAAACTTACAAACAACAAAGTAAATAGCTTAATCTCTACATTATTAATAAAAGCACTTTCTACTTTAATCACTATATAATGACTTCAAAAATAATCAACTCTTTCTACTGTTACAGTAAGTAGGTGTTTAACAAGCTTTTTTAGAATTTGGCTTATAACTAGCTTATTACTTGATGAAATTTGAAAACAAGAAGATGCTAATTTAGCTTAAGATGTGTATTAAAGGTATTTAAACTAAAATTACCCTAGTATTAACAAATTTAGCAAGAAAATTGAAATGAAAAAGTGCAAGGTTTTTATGAAACTGTTTTTGAGCTTTTTCAAATAAGCTAAAAAGCTTATTTTTGAACCTTAAGTGCTGAAACTTTGACAATTAGCTACCCTAACTACCTTTATTCAACCTAGATAAAAGGATTTCCAAAGTTTCTCATGGAAATGAAAAATTCAAAGAGTGAAATGGCCAAAACTAAACTGATATGTAATGTATTGCTGATGCAATTGGTATTTTAACTAATGCAAGCTAAATTTTGAGTTAAACACTCTTTAAACCTAGTACCTAAGTTCAACTAAACCTGAATCAAACAACTTAGAACTATAGATTGCTTTTAACAACTCTTAATGATAAAACTAATTTCACTAAAACTGTCCTGGTGCAAATGATGAGTTTTTGAACTCTAAACTTTTGAATTTGACTAACTAACTTTTAAAAGCTAATCTAAACTTAGTGTAGTACCTTAACACAACTAATTGAATAGCTTTGATATAGTAAAGTTGACTTAAAGAGTCAACTTAAGCCTAATCCAAACACTACCTTAACCTAGCTGTCAATTCTAGTTTGTACTTAAAATCTAATTTGAAACTAAAACTTTAAAAACTTTTTATCCACTTCTACTCTAAATGACCTAATAGAGCTATTTGAACTTTAAAATCTATAGCTTATTTAGAAAAATAAGCTACTTACTCTACTAGACTTAAACTACTAAATGACAGAATTTTATGAGAAAATGATATCACTCAAATTTATTCTACTAAACACTTAAAACAGCTAACTAAAAAGCCTTAACAACATGTTTTACAAAGAATTAAGCAAGAATTATTAGAAATAAGCAAATGAAAGAGCTAAATTTAAGCTAAATTGAAACTTTAGGAATTATAACCTGAAATTATTGGAGTCTCAGCACTAGAAGTCACTCTTGTAGAGTGAGTGACCTCAAATTAAGCACCTAAGTGGCACCTTGCCTCTAAACCTCAATAAGCTAGATTTTAGCTTATTTACTTCTTGACTTTTCACATTTGAATTAAATGAACTCAAATGGACATGATTTGATGTGAAATGATTGTAAATGAGTAAATGAATGATTAAAACAGATTTTTAAATGAATTTGAGCTTATGAACATGAATAAGCTCAAAAGAGCTTATTAAGAGCTTATTTGATGAAAACAACTTCAAATTGAAATCAAAGAACACAAGAAGCTTGTAAACTGAATGTTATTGCTAAAATGATGAAGTACAAGAAAAAAGGAAGAGAGTACAAGTGCTTAAAAGCTAATTGCTAAAAACTTTGAAAGAAAAAGCTTAAATTCGACAAAATACAAACTAAAAATTGAAAATAAAAACAACTAACTACTAAAAACTAACTACTTGAACCTCTGTCTTCTTCTTCTTTTATAGATGTCCAGGGGAGCTTGTTTGTTGTGTTAGTTTGGTGAGAGGAAAACCAAAAAATCATCTAAACCGTCGAATATGCCTTGGGGATTTGTGGGATTGCCAAATAGGATTTAGGGTTTTAGTGGAGGAGGAGGGGCGAGTTTGTCCATGGGGTTGAAGGGTCGCAGGGTAAAAGAAGTGAGGGTGAACCCGTGAGTTGTGTTGTGTTCAAAATAGGCGGGAAAATTCGTTTGTATGATAACAGGGAAAGATTTGTGGGAATTGGCACAAATGGCCCTTCATGGTGTTGTCTTTCATTGCATACATGGTCCTTGTATTGTTATAACTTTTGGGGACTTGGCAAATTCAGTCCCCAAGAGTTATAACAATAGTTGCACTACTCGTCCTTGGGTAATACAAGTTAAAAGAGTTGGCAGCTATGGCCCTTGTGGTATAGCTTTGCCAATTTGGCAATTTGGCCCCTTCTTTTCTTTTTCTTCTTTTTTCTCTTATAAATGCAAGTTTAGGGGTTTGGCAATTTCAACCCTTAAACTTATATTTCTTGGTGTGTTGACTTTTTGGCTTCGGGGTTGACTTGGGCTTTGACCAGTTGACTTTTCTGTTGACTTTTTGACTTGATTGACTTTTCGGCTTTGATTTGGCTTTGTCTTTCACAGTCTTTTCCATTCCGAGTCCGGTTTTGTCGTTTTGGCTTTGTTTTTCGTCCTTTTCTTAGTTATCCGTTCCTGCACAATACAATTAGCAAAACAAGCATATATTTGGCATTTTAAGTCCGTTTTTGGTTATTTTAGCTCGTTTTTAAAGGTAAAAGGTATGTGTAATTAAGCACATACCAAAATCCCCCATACTAAGGTATTGCCGTGTCCTCACGCAATGCTATGAAGTAAGCATTTACGAAAACTAAGAATCTCAATCTCCCTCGACTAATAACTTTGAAAAGTAGCAAAGTGTTCGTCAAGGGAAACTAAAGAATCAAAAGCTTCGACAAGTCCCGTTTTCACCATTTTTTATTTGTACACTAACTATCCCTAATATTTTTGGATTTTTCTTTTTCTTTTCTCGACTACCTGTTTGACTTCCTTTATTACATTAACATTGGGATCATAGAATGAGAAACGACCATAGAATAATCTACGGATGTCCTGACGGATAAATTCATCGTCCCCGATTTTTCACTAGTTCCAAACCAAGCAATTAAACAAGATTATTTGTCAATATAAGTCTAAATGCTAAGCACTCATACTTATGACTTGTGAACTTTTAACTCCCAACATGAATATATGATTTAAATGTGTGTACTCATTTCAACTCAACCATAGATCAACTTATTTTCATAGTCGTGATTCAAGATGAATCATGACTCAAAGCAACAACTTATTAGGACCTTGTAACTTGATTTTAAAGAACGAGATTTTAACTGTAGAACTTTTTGCAACATCTTCATCATTATAATCATAAGTTCTTAAAGCTAGGAATGCGTTGCTTAGTTTGAACACCTACCTAGGCCTCGCTCCCTAGTAGGATATCACAACCAACGACCGATGTTCTTAGTTTGAAAACCCACCCCGTTGCTAGCGTAGTGGGAAATCACAACAACACCTTCTTCCTAATATGGCTAAGGATAAGTGTCTTAGTTTGAACCCTCACCTAGACCTCGCTTCCTGGTGAGATATCACAACACACCAAATCCCTAGAAGTAAAGATGTCTTAGTTTGAACCCCCACCTCGTGGTTAGCGGAGTGGGATATCACGACACATCTTTTACTTGTTCCATATAATCAAATGTATGCTTCATTGGCATAATTTCAATATTCATGCATTTTTGCATTCATACTTCATTCATGCTTCTTTGGCATTTTAACTTTCGAATTATTAAGAACAGAAAAATCTCGCTTTAAAGAATCAAGTTACAAATTGAAGCTTTTTCTAAAAACATTGATTGACTTAGTTGAATTGAATTGAGCACGTATGATTAGGTGGATTAGGAGCTAATGGGAGAAAAAGAACACAAGTTACTCATATAAGTTTTAGAAGAATCTTGCTCAGCACATAAACTTATATTTAACTCTATCACTTCTTGTTCTTCACCTTATTAAAATTCGAAGCAATCGAATTCGTGAAAGCTTAGCCTACAAGCGGTAAGTTGAGGAACTAGCTAGGGCTCAACACGCCCGATCGAGTCAAAAATTATTCTCATTCTACCCATTAGGAAAGTCAAAACTGTGACAAAACACTTATTTTATTTTTGAAAATTTTTAAAATTTTTCAATTTTTTTGGTATTTTTGCAAAAATTTGGTGGTAAAAACGGGATTACGTGATAACAACGACTGCAGGCAAAAATCAAATCGAAGATCCCCCCCCATACTAGAACTAAACATCGTCCTCGATGTTTCAAAGGGGTTCCTACGCAAATCTAAGGCCGTTTATGAAGTGTGCCAAAAGGGGATTAAAACGTTAGTCGATAGATTTGGATACTGGATTCCCAATGAAGCTTGGGGTGGGGAAGATGTGAAAACTTTGTGGATACTCCAAGCTGGAGGAGTCTTACAATCGGGAAAATCTGACATACATACAAAGCTGCACAAAACATGGACAAAAAGGATGATGGAAAAATGAATGCCTTCTCACAACTCAATAACACTTATTAGATAAAGAAAGAAGATTAGACTGGATAAGCATGGGGTGCCTTTCCACGGAAGCCGTTGTTTAGGGTCCCGACGCTTGGACGTCCCCCGAATTTTTTGGTCCATGGGGAACGGTCTGGAGATCCGGGACAACTCGGTTGGTATGTCCCCTCCAAAGTAATGTTTTATTACGATGACCATTCACTTTAAAGTTGGGCCCGGAGTTCTGAGATAACTCGACGGTGCCATAAGGAAAAACTTGGACAATGGTGAATGGTCCACTCCAACGGGATTTCAATTTGCCCGAGAAAATCTTCAGTCTAGAGTTGAAAAGGAGAACACGATCACCAACGTTGAAAACGCGGTTTTTGATCTTAGCATCGTGTATCCTCTTGGTTTTCTTCTTTATAGATAAAGATGTTTTCGTAGGCGTGATCACGGAAGTTCATTTAATTCATTCAGTGAACTTTCCGTGATCACCCGCAGTTTGAACATCAAAATTTGTATGCTTGAGAGGCCAGTAGGGCCCCTTGTGCTCTAACTCGACGGTAGATGACTTTGCCTTCCCGTACAATAGTTATTGGAGTACACCCGATGGGGTTGTTTTTTTTTTTTTTTGTTACAAAAAAAAATAAAAGTGTGGGAAAGGCCCTTAAAGCATCATCTTAATTTGTCTGACCAGGAGCACGGATTTTTCTCCACGGTTTCTCTCAAGAATACGCTTTAAACCACGATTTGACACCTCGACTTGCCCACTTGTTTGTGGGTGATACGCGGTGGAGAGACGATGAGTGCTCCGTACTGAAGCATGCCTTTGTAAATTGGTATTGCAAAAGGAGTTCCGCGATTCACGTTGATAGTCGGGGGGCACCAAATCAAGAAAATAGAGTTTTTAAAAATTTGCAAACAACTTGGGCATCATTGGTGGGGAGTGCCTTTGCTTCAACCCATTTTGACAAGTAGTCAACAGCCACGAGTATGTACTTGTTCCCTCTTGAAGACGGGAACGGCCCTAAAAATCAATGCCCAGATGTCAAAGATTGGCAAACTTGTATGGAGTTTTGTGGCATCTCATCACGTTGCGTAAATTTTTCCTTGACGATGACAATGTCACAACGGGTGACAAAAGTCTATGGGCATCCTTGTAGGATGGTGGGCCAATGAATCCTGAATCGAAGATTTTTCTTGTGTGTAATTGGGCACCATAGTGTCCCCCAGTAGGTCATGTGGCAAGCTTTGAGAAGTTAAAGTTTTGCCTGAAACACAACGTCTTATAAATGATCAGCACAGTTATTTTAAAACAGAAAGGGATTCATCCCAGAAATATGTTGACATCCATTGAAGAATTTCATTTTTTGTTGGGATGTCATTCCCTTGATAACAAATTTCCCGATGTAATTGCAAAATCGGCTACATGGCGGTGTACTATCATATTTAAGAGCAAATAGATCCAAGGGTTTCGAGAGGAAATGCTTCATTTATTTCCTTGTTCTCGAACTTATCTTGGTGAGGATTTTCCAGTCTTAAAAGATGATCTGCAGCAAGATTTTCAGCTCCTTTTTTGTCTCGAACATCAATGTCAAATTCTTGGAGCAATAAGATCCACCGCTGAAGTCTTGCTTACCATCCCTTCTTGGCAAAGAGATATTGATGCAGAGTGGTCAGTATTACACATGCTTTTGGATGACCAAGATGTGAACGGGAATTTCTCAAAGGCATACACCACGGCAAGTAATTCTTTTTCTGTAGTAGTGTAGTGAGTTTGAGCCTTTTTTTTCTTCATAGTCTTGCTAGCATAGTGTATAGGTTGAAAATGCTTGTTTTTTCTTTGCCCGAGGACTGCCCCAATTGCGAAGTCGCTAGCATCACACATTAGTTCAAAGGGCAAGTCCCAGTCGGGAGCAATTAAGATCGAAGCCTCAGTCAATTTTCTTTTGAGTGTATTAAAGGAATCGATACACTCTTCAGAAAAGGAAAAATATGGAGTCTCTTTTTCAAGCAAATGAGTCATAGGACGGGCATTTTGAGAAGGTCATGAATGAATCGTCGGTAAAAACCACCGTTGCCCAAGGAAAAAACTAGGGACACCTTTGACAGAAGGTCGGATGAGGGGGTTTAGCTATTATTCGACTTTAGCTCTATCAACTCAAGTCCAGACTTAGAAATTTTATGTCCGAGAACAATTGCCTTCCTTTACCTAAAATGGCTCTTTTCCCAGTTTAAAGAAAATTGGTGGTCTTCACACTGCTTCAACATTTGTTCTAAATGGATAGGCACGTCGAGAAAGAGTCCCAAAGACCGAAAAAGTCATCCTTAAATCTTCCTATCGTTTTTTCAATCATATCGGGAAATTGCATATACACATTGTGGATGTGCAAGGCATTGCATAGCCCATAGGGCATGCGACGTAGGCGAATGTACCGTATGGGCATGTAAAGGATGTGTTTTCTTGATCTTTTGGGTCAATTGGGGATCTGAAAATAACCCGAGACGCCATCGGAGGAAACAGTATTCGTTTCCTGCTAGTCTTTCGAGCATTGGTCCATAAAAACGGCAATGGGAAGTGGTCTTTTGGGTGGCTTCATTAAGCTTTCTGTAATCAATACATACTCGCCATCCGTGACCAATCGGTAGTATCAGTTCTTTCATCATTGTGATGACGGTCATACTCCTTTCTTAGGTTACACGTGTACCGGGCTCACCTCAAGGGCTGTCAGAGATGGGGGTAAATCAATCCGCGTCAAGAGTTTTTCCACTCCTCTTGATAACTCGTGGATATTTGGGTTTACCCTTCTCTGGACTTTTGACACAGGATGGTTCGTAGTCCTCTTCATTAGAATTTTGGGAGTTACAAAATTCTGAGGGAACACCCTTTATATCGGAGGTTTCCAAGCGATGGCCTCGCTTGTGGGACTTGAGAACCTTTCTGAAGAGCTGGGGGGGCCCTTTTTTTCCTCATCTTTTAAGGTCTTCTAGCAATTTTTTTATGACAGGCAATTTGTCGTCACTTCTAAAAATGCGTACTCATGAATGGGGTGGCAGTTCCGTGAGTTCAACCTCGGGAGTTCCATCAAGAAAGATTAAACAGTTTTAGCTTCAAGAGTTTGAGCTCTTTCTACCTCCAGGCATATATTGTCATGATTTGGGGAGGGGGGGGTGAGTGGTTCACTGTTCAAAAAATTGCTTCTAGAAGCAGGATGTCCCCTCAGGATCTGATAAGTTGGATAATTTTCCGTGAAGTTGACATCTTCTAGAGCAAGAAACGAATCTGCTTCTTCCATTAAAAGAAAATCACTATCCCCGAAAGGAGTGAGATTTGGAGAAGCAGTAGAAACAATAGGCTCAAAATATGGAGTGGGATTGCCACTCGCGATCACGTTTGAAAATCCTAGGACCTCTTGAGAAATTACTATCACAAAAGCCATATCAATGAAGTCGATTTTGTTTACGTCATATGGTTGTAATAGCTGTGGTATTTTGAAGTTTGGTTCCAGATTGAATGTGTGGCATCCTTGCCAACACGAAGGGTAATCTCACCTTCATAAACATCTATCAAAGCATGACTTGTTTTTAAGAAACATCGCCCGAGAATTAAAGGTACTCGGGGGTCTGGTTCAAAATCAACAACTACGAAGTCAGCTGGAAATTGGAACTTTCCCACCATTAGACGGGGGGGGAAAAACGGGGGGGTCCCTTTTTTAAAGCAATACCGATTGGTTCAGTGATTGAACGATCTGCTAGCTCTAACGTCATGCAAGTTGGGGTTAGTTCGGGAAGAGCGAGATCTTTCCAGACAGAATAAGGCATGAGATTAATGCTCGCACCAAGATCGGCCAATGCGTTGCATGTAGTAATCCCCGTAAATTCACATGGAATCAGAAATCGGCCAGGGTCTCCAAGTTTCTTTGGTAACTTGTTGAGGATGACCGCTGAACAGTTCTCATTCAAAGGAGTTCTTGCCAATTCGCTCAATTTTTCTTTGTTTCCAATTAAGGTTTTTAAAGTCGAAGCAAATTTAGGCATGAGCATCAAGGCATCGGTAAAGCTAATCTCGAAACTCAAATCTCTAAAGATTTCATAGAATTTCTCGTTTTGGTCGTTAGCTTTTTCCTTGCGCCTTTCATCATTTCTTCTTGATGGAAATGGAATTGATGCTTTAGGAATTGGAGCAACATCAGGAGCAACATTGGGCTCAGGATTTGGATTACGAGTCTGAATTTGAACAACAGGAGGTTGGACGTCTTCGGTGCTTCCGTTATTAGCAGGAGGCATCGTGTCCTTTGTCACCTCGGCATCATGATTAACTGCTTTCGGTCCTTGGATGGTAACACCACTTCGGGTAGTGATACCTTTTAAATCTTCCTTAGGGTTGGTAATAGTGTTACCAGGAAGAGTTCCAGAACCGGAAGTAGAAGCTGTATTAGCAGTAACAAATTTTGAAAGCATGTCAGTTAAATTTGCCATTTGGGATTGCAGGTTTTGACCTTGGTTTTGCATGTTTTCAAACAGATCATTGGGCTGTGACAGATCTTTCAAAAAATCTGTTTTTGGACACACCGTGTGTCTGAGGAGCAGGTCCTTGATGAAGCTATTGGTTGATGTAAACTACTGGTGATGAAGCCGGAGGTCGAATAAATTGACCCTTGGTTAAAATTGTTTCCTCTGTTTTGATTGAAGTTATTTCTCGATTGAAATAGTTTTGACGATTAGCATGAGGATCTGATGGAGGAAAAAACCAGGAGGTCGAATATGATTTGGCCCATCGGAGGTCGATAACCAGAATCGCTTGTTGAATTGGCCGCAGCGGCCTGGGACACATACTCTTGGATATTTCCATGGGTTAATGTTCTGTTAGTGGGCTGGACAGTTTTGATAAGATTGACCTCACCCCACAAGTTACACCAACTTTGTCAACCGCTTTTACGGGGGGGGAAGTTGGGGTTGGTTCTTTCTATCGAGAATTAATGCCGACCATGTTTGAGTCTGCACATCAGATGAGTTCTGTGTGGGTGAAGACGACTTGTTACTCATTTTAGCTCCAACACTTTGTTTCTTGATTGACGTACCTTAGACCTTGCTCTCGTGATTTTTAAACATTCTCGAGGCATTTTGTCTAAGAAGTTACCACGCAGCTGAGTTCAATGAGTCTGGTATCATTTGAGTTTAGGGGCATTTTGAATGTATCGTGTTGATGCAATTCTGAAAAACCAGTGATGGGGATCCCCTTAAAAGATCATTGAAACGATACCCAAGCCTCATAAAACCGTTCATCAAAATTTTTTTGAAATCTCGTGATTTTCATTTCTGAGATTTTTCGTTTTTAGAGGGGGGAAGAATTTTTAATAAATTTCGAAACAAGATCATCCCATGTTTCAATGACCGAGGGGGTTCTTTTTCCAGCCAAATCCGGGTGCCCCTTCGAGAGGAAAACGGGAAAGCATAAGTTTTAACGACGTTTTTGGTACGTTCGGAATTTCATCGTAGAAGTGATTTGTTTGAATAACGGATGTGAAGCATGGGGTCCTTTCTTATTCATTTCCAAAAAATTGCTTGTTTTGGAAGATTCAGGAGACCATTGCTTGATCTCAAAGTTAATTCGCGGTGATTTCCGGAATAACTATCGCATCCTCGTAACCCTCGGTGGGTGCTTCGAGCAATTGCGCCATAGTACGATTATCAGCCATCGTAACTATGGGAGGATTATCAGGTTTCTCAAGATTGGATGATTCAACAGAAGGCTGACGGACAAGAGGTTCTGGAACTGAAATACGGGCTTGAGACCGAGTGCGCATGCACAAAAAGGAGTATAAAAAGAAAATTGACACTAATTTTGTTTTTGGTTTTTTCAAGATTTACTTACAATTGGTTTTAACTGTCAATGAGATACGACAACTTAAACAAATAATCTACTTAGTCACGGTAACTCTCAAAAGATAACTCACAGGTGAGCGGGAGAGTAGGAATTGCGGCGAAGCTTATTTACCTTCCGGGTCGTAGTTCCTAGGAACAACCCTCCTTTATACCACTTTTATAGTTTGTTTAATTTCTGAGGTGCGCGTACGTGTAAGAGACAAAGGCAAGTTTTTAAATCTTTTGTTCGCGTTGGGAACCAATAAGTTCACCGGAACTTATTATGGATAATACTAGTTGAGTATATTATCTTTTGGTATTTTACCAAATTGTGAATTTATTTTCGTTTTTATGGACAATGTTTTTTATATTTTTGGTTTTCTTTGATTTTTTTTTTGATAATTATACTAAAAGAAATGAAAAAATTTGTACTTTTTTATTATTTATATAATAAAAGAAAATATATTCACGGTTTCAAACAAATTGATCAAAGTAACGATCGTCGCTTCACAGCACTCCCCGGAGCGGGGACCAAAAATTGATTGGTGAAATTACACTATAAAAAAAAAAACTATATAATATATTATAAAATATAAAATATATAATAATGTATAAAAATCAACATGATCAATGATACCGAGAAGTAGTTTAGAGGGTTTTCCGGGGTTTATCCCCAACGAGGCTGGAATGGAAAATCGATACAGTCGAAGATTTGAGTTTGAATGAAGGAATTGATTTGGGAGAGTGAAAAAGTCAAATTAAACAATAACGAATAAAAACGTTTAAGAAAAACCTAGAAATTATGAAATTAAACTAGAAAACGAGGGCCCGAATCCCGAACAAAGGGGGAAAAACCTAAATTCTTTAAAAATAACCCTACGAAGAATTTTTCACTTCTAAACTACTCTACGGGACAAATAACGAAGAATGAAAAAGACTAGACCGAAAACGGAGTTCGTTTGACCCAAAAACGAGTCAAGACAAAAAACCGCACCCGGACCGTTCTTTAAAAGACAAAAAGTTGTAAAAATGACCCTACGAAAATTTTTATATTTTTCCTACAAACTAGATGATAAAAGAAAATTTTCTAAAAAAGCAAAATATTTTTTTGATAATTTTTGTATTTTTTATGAATTAAATAAACTTTTAACTAAATTAAATTATAAAAAATATTAAACGATTACTAAAAATTCTGAAATTTTTTCTAAAAATACTAGACACTTTAATGGACCTACGAAAAATAAGAAACAAAAATAAGCTAAAGAAATAAGCCCCGAAATAAGCTTGAACAGCTTATAAGGCTTAAAAGCCAAAACGTGTATAAGTAACAAGTCCCTTGAGTCTTTAACGAAAAAGACCCAAGGGCGCAGTGGTAGAGTGTGTTGGTAAAAAGGGGGATGTATCGCTTGGTCCCGGGTTCGAGTCTTGCTCACCCGGGCCAAGTGTCTTCCCCTTTTTTTTTTTTCGAAAACTCAAAGAAGCAAAGTTGTTAAGCTCGTGGGGCTTAACAACTTTGTCTTCTACACCTTTTTGAGAAAAGCACTGAATAAGCTGAAAAATAAGCTCAAAGTTGACAGTTTGGCTTATTTTGGTTTAAAGCAAAAATGAGCTAAGTCCTTTTGGACTTAGGGTCGAAATAAGCTGTAACAAAGAGAAATTAAGCTAAGGGTGATCTAACTACTCTAAATAAGCTCTAAAAAGGCTAAGCTTAGGGTTGAAATAAGCTGGGACAAAGGCTTAATGACAGAGAGCTTAAAATGAGCTTAAAAGGCTAAAATGCTTAAGACTTGGGCTTTTTACACAATTTAAGCCAAGGAAAAAGAACATTGGCAAAACAACAGCTCAGTGCTCAAACCATATCAACGCTGTAAGGAACACAAATGATCTTATGAAATAAGTCAATAAGCCAAAGAGATGGTTAAAATCCACAACAGTACTAACTAAGCGAGTTAGTATGTTGGTGGGAAATGTGGGACAATAAAGATGTTGATAAGCTAAGGAAAAGGGAAATAAAGCAACTATTATCTAACCTAACCTAAAAAGCTATTATGGGCCATAATGAGCTTATTAGAAAAGCTGAATAAGCTAAATGATGAAACAAGCAGTCCCTACACCTAAGTTATGTAAAAACAGCCAAGAGGCAAGTTTGGCCTTAAAAATAAGCCAACAAATCAGCTTACTAAAGTCTGAAACTTTGAGGACTTATACAAGAGCTTATAAGCTCTTGAAATAAGCCAAAAACTTGGGCTTAGAGACACAAAAGAGCCAAAGAAAAAGGGGTTAAAATCTTCCCTTTGACCAGGGGGAGATTTTAAGCAAGCCCTTGAGTGGCTTATTTGATCAGTTATTTTAAGCTGTCAAATAAGCACAAATTTAAAAGCAACTAAAAACAATGAGTACTTAGCTAATAAAACTTGTGCAAATTTTGGACACTTGTAAAAACCATTTTTACTTGCTTATTTGTGGTGGTGAAAAAGTCTGTTGGTTTTTAGAAAACTGTGACAAAAGGACTTGGTTGAATATGACCCAAGAACGTGCAATAAGACCCAAAGGTTTTGACAGGAGTTTGAAATCACACAAATCACACCTTCTTTTGCACTTGGAACAAACTCCCAAGGGCTTATCTAAGATAAAGACTTGTGGCCCTTTTAAAAATCCAACAGTTTCAAAAAATGTTTATAAAAACTTTGAAAAACAATTTTGACAAAAGAGAACTAAAAATAGTTAAAGGGACTAACAACCTATGCTAAAACTAGATTGATGACCATAACCCATACCACAGCCATTTTGACCCGTTTTAAGGCTTATGCCAAACACCCCTTTACTTTGACTGTCCCAACTAAAATGAGTTTAAAAACTGTTTTAAAAACTAATTCTGTTAAAACTTTTTAGCTACTCTCACTAAAACTAACCTAAGTAAGCTAGTTGAACTTTAAAAATACTAGCTTATTAGGAAGATTAAGGCTGTTTCTCTCCTAGCTTATTACATAAATTGACAGGAACTGATTTTTAGGTTTAATGCACCATCTAAAACTAACAACAATTAAGGACATTTGAATTTTAAAGCTAGTAAACAGTTTAGACAAGCTTAAGCACTAAAAAGACAATTAGAATAAGCTGTTTGATTAAGCTATAAATCTAAAGCTAAATGAAATCAGACAAATGTCATCCTAAAATTTGTGTTGTCTCAGAACCAAGCCACTCTATCTGAGTGAGTGGCTTAAAAATTAAGCACCTAAGTGGCACCTTGCCTCTATTCCCTGAGCTAAAAGCTCAAATAAGCTAATATTAGCTTATTGCTTCAATAGCTTCCAAAATCAGCCTCAATTGAACATTTATGAACTAAATTCAAATGAAAACAGTATTTAAGAGCTTATAACAAGTTTTACACTGAATTTGAGCTTATTAACAAGAATAAGCTCAAAAGAGCTTATTGAGAGCTTATTGAGTAAAAATAACTTAACTTTTCATTAAAACTGAGAATTAGAATTACATAAAAGAAAGTAGCTTTAAAGACAATTAAACTATTTAAAAAACTACATAAAAAAAGTCTTAAAATCTAACTGCTGTGCCACAATGGCTTACAGGCTTTTATAGCAAAAAAAATACAACTAGGTCTTCTTTCTTCTCTCCTTCTGTTGTGCTTCTTTGAACACACATAAAAGGGGGGGTGTTTGTTTTGTGAGTGGTTTAAGCCTCTAATCTTGGCCCTTCAATCTTCAAAATTCAATCTTGGCCATCGAAATGAACCTTGGGAGGTGTAGGATTGCCAACTTTGGCACATTTTAGTGGGATTGGTAGTGGAGTGGGGGGGGGGGGGAAATTGATTACCCATGGTGGTGGTGGTAATCTACAGGGTAAAAATGGGGTTTTACACCCGTGAGTTGTGTTGGGAGGGAAAAAACGAGCGGGAAAGTTTGTTTTAAGTTATAACAGGGTGGAGGTTTGGTAATTTGGCAAGTTTGGCCCTCCATGGTTATTTGTTTATTTGCACCCGTCGTCCTTGTGGTTATATAACTTTGGGGACTTGGCAAAACAAGTCCCCAAGAGTTATATAACTCTTCGCACCACCAGTCCTTGGTGTATACAAGTTAGGGGAGTTGGCAGTTTTGCCCCCACTAGTTATTTTGAGCATTTTGCAAAAAACAGCCCTCTGTCTTCTTGTTTCCTCTTTTCCTCTTTATAAATATAAGCTTAAGGGTTTGGCAATTTAACACTTAACTTATATATTTCTTGCTTTGTTGGACTTTTTGGCTTCGGGGTTCACTTGGACTTTGGACCAGTTGACTTTTCGTTGACTTTTTGACGTTGATTGACTTTCGGCTTTGATTTGGCTTTGTCTTTCATAAGTTCTTTTCCATTCCGAGTCGGTTTTTGTCGTTTTGGCTTTGTTTTTTCGTCTTTTTCTTAGTATATCGTTCCTTCACAATACAATTAGCAAAACAAGCATCTATTTTGGGGCATTTTAAGTGTTTTTGGTTATTTTTCGCTTGTTTTTAAAGCCAAAGGTCATGTTTTCATGTGTAATTAAGACATACACACGTTATCTCATCTACACGATGATGATGATGATGTCGAAAACTTTTGAGCAAGACTCCATTCCTACCAATCCTATCTTATACTTCTTTATCCACTGACTACCAAAACTACCTATACCTTCCTTTTCCGAGCAAACCGATGAAACTCTCTTTGCACGACAAACCACCTTGCTCAATCAAACACAACGAATGCATGAGGAGATGTGCGGAGGGTTCAAGTCATTTGGAAAGGCATTAAAAGGAGTGTTTAGCAAGAAGAAGAAGTGAAGACATATGAGAGAAATTAGCTAGATAGCTAAATGTGGTTTAAGAAAATTTTTAACTTGATTATGTGTATGTTCTAAACAACTTGTGTGGTGATTATCTGATTTATTCAGAAAGACCTTGGGTTATTAGTTATCTTTCGATACTTATTTGCTTGATGATATTAAACCTTTAGTTTGTTGTGTTTAATCAATATTATGATAACTTTGGTTTCATGATTTAAATATGTTTTTTACATGTTATTTGATTAAATGTGCTATAAAACTCAATTAGGGCTGCTGCAAATAAACCACCAAATAGAAATATCTTTAAAAAAAATTCTTAAGAAAAATTGTTTTTTATAAAAATGAAAATACAGCAGAGGGCGGCCCCCTTATTCATAACGGGCGGCCCCTTATCTTTAAGGGGAGACCCCTAATTTAGGGGGAGTATAGTAAACCCGCCCTAGCAGATTACAAGGTAAAACAGTATTCTCTTGTTTTTGGACTCTTTTACCTAGTCTTAGCTACTTTGCCCAGAATGCTCGAACATAATTTGGAATAACTTAAACTAGTTCAAACTCCCTAACAAACCCACATCCAAACCATCAAGGGTAGCCAAAATGAGTGTGAAATCCATTTGGAGGAAGAAACTAAACCCTTATAACACATCCAATGAGCTCAATGTAAGTTTACCTACACCAATGCCAAAACCACTCACTCCTCATCATGAACTATCTTAAGAAAACAATCACCCCAATCATGCATCACCAAATCCTTACATTAAGGACACTCTCACATCACCGCAAGTTGTCTCACATCCTCCATTTCCTATCTCACCCATCAATTCACATGTTACTCACACTCAAGCTCCACCTTAAAGTGACAACCAAACTCAACACACACCACCTCTATCTCCAAGTAGAGAAAGCCTAGTTGATGACATTAATCAACTACAAGAGCTATCAAATCTCTTAGCCATGCATCTCTCACAACAACAAAACAACATTCCCTTATCACTTTACTCTCCAAACATACCACACACCCTCAATATTAACCAAGTTGAAACCTATGTTGGGTATTGCCCTTTTTGCATCTTCGCCTAAAAACAATTCCTTGCTTTAAGTGAGGATATCAATTGGATTGAATTCCTCCTCACTCGACCTCATCCACCACCTAGAGTTCAAAGATATTACCCTTTCACAACCGCCTCCGCTCTAAACTCTTTGACCAACTAATCTCATAATATGTCTCCAAATAATCGTCAAACCCTTTTGTGTCGCAAGCAAGTCAAAAATCCTTCTATGGCTATTTAGGATTTATTTTTATATATTAACATGCTTCTAAAGCATATTTGTTTTCCTTTATGTATGCTTGAGTGAAGTTCACATGCATTGTCATAAATGAATGAAGTATCTTTTGCTTTGATGTTTGCTTGCACTTGTCATATTTTTCCTTCCTTCTTGCTACATGTTAGAAATATTTGTATTGTTCTAACTCGTTTTTGTAGCCAAGAAACCATAGCTCGATTCCTTGGTGCCCTCGAACGAGGGGAGCACACATCAAGGGGGAGCATTTATTCTGTCGATTTTACTAGCAATTCTCGACGATGCCTTTTTGATTCTACAAAAAAGGGGAGAAATGACATAAAACTCACTAAATACTTGTTTAAAAATAATTTTACATTTAATGAGTTTAAATTTTGTAATCATAAAAAAGAGAGAGATTGTTGATAGAAATAATGCCTAAAAACATTATTAATATTTTTCACATCTTTACGTTTTGATAATCACAAAATATAAAAACGTTCAATGTAAAATTAAACGTAAACAAGTAATTAGTAGTAAATTTTCATTTCGAAAATTATATCACTTAAAGGTATGAATAAATAAATGCTTAATGCATTTTATAATCAAAGAAAATTTTTATTCAACCTCACACTTTTATAAAATGTTGTAAACATTTTTATAAATATTATAAAATATTTTCTACAATTAAAAGAAATGTTTTATTCAAAATAAACATTTTAAAATTCAAATTTTTGGACCTAGAACGGCTAGAAAGTTTCAGAAAATTCTCCCTACACAAAAGGACAAAATGGGGAGCGCCCAGTCTAGGGCGGCCCCCTTAATTTTAAGGGGAAAGCCCACCTATTTAAGGGGACTGCCCATAGACTGACGCTCCTCCAGTTTTTCCTATAAATAGTGGACTATTCCCCACTATTTTCTCACATTTTGCACTCATTCTTTCTGCTCAAAACAGCCCACATATCATCTCTAAAATCCCTTGATCATTTAATCATAAAGCTTTATTGCCAAGTGATCCAAGCTTAATTCCTCAAGTGCAAGAGAATAATACTTCCATCATCAAGTGAAGAAGTATTACACCTTAGTGTGTATTGCAACCTTGTTGCATTCATATCACATATTTGTAAATCAATTGTATATCTTGTATTTGTGTGTAGTAGCTAGATCTTGGCGATCTTTGTAAGTATAGTTAGATCGTGGTGATCTTACCAAGTAGTGATAGATAGTTGTGATATAAGTAGTGTGGTGAAGTGAAGTCTTAAAGTTGTGAAGAAGTCTTGAAGTTGTGAAGAAGTCGTGAAGTTGTAAAGTCGTGAACAAGTAGTGAAGTCGTGTTGTGATAGATTGGTTCTAGCTAAGATTAGAACTCGACATTTAGCTTTGTGTCGTAAATCGGTGTAAGCAACGTTGTGTACGGTTTTCTCCGCCATAAGGGAGCTTGTTGACATAGTGAAGAAAACTCTCGAGTTTGGTGCTCGGGGAGTGGAGTAGGGTGAAGAGGTGCTTCGTTACCGAACCACTATAAATCCTCGCATTGTGGTTTGATTGTTCTTACTCTTATCTCTTGTCTTGCATTATTTTCTCATACTATCTTATTAATTGTTTAGATAAGTATATTGTTTATATTGCGCAAGTGTTGAATTCACATAAAGTCGAATCTAGAATTTTTACAAACACTTTAAAACCTTAAATTAAAAAGCGGTAAACTATTCAACCCCCTTCTAGTTTTCCACAATGAAATTGGCACAAAGGTTTACAACGGGGCGGTTGGGTGGTGTTTGGTTCGGGTCTTTCGGGTTTGATTATTCTAGAATCAAATGAAAAAGGCGCTTAGTTGGTTCTTTCTTGACAAACAGAGTTTTAATCAAGTTAAAACACAACTAGGAACAAGACTAAACAACGCTTGAACTAGGATTAAAGGTAGAATGCAAATAATAATTTTTTTCATCAGAAGAGTCCCAGCCGGCCGGTAGAGTAGTCCAGCCGGGCGGCTGGATGAGGATTCTGGGTCGACGAGCAAGTAGCTAGGAGGCTGAGGTGCCAGTCGGGTGGCTGGTTCCGTCTGGGTGGTTTTGGGTGATTTTTTGCAAGCCAAATTAAGCACAAGGTATATAAAACAAAATACAAAGATTCAAAACACATAAAAACACAACAAATCCTCGATAACGGCGCCAAAAACTTGATGTGTCTCGCGACTACTAGTTTTAAATTTATAACACGAATTACCGGATAAAGCTAATAACAGCCGAACTTGGTAAGTTAGAGCACTTAAATGGTTTTCAGTTTGGGAGCGTTCTGATCAAAAACCATTTTTTTACTTTGTAAAACTCGTTCTACCTCGTTTCCTCAGTTCGAGCCTTACCCAAAATCGTTCCTAGTTGTGTTTTAACTTGATTAAACCTTTGTTTGTCGAGAAAGAACCAACTAAGCGCCTTTTTCATTTGATTCTCGAATAACCAAACCCGAAAGACCCGAACTAAACACCACCCAACCTCCCCGATTCAAACCTTTATGCTAATTTCGTATTTCTATCCGCTCCAGTTTGATCCCAAACCCCATGGTTAGAACCCGAGGTCCGTCAAACCGTCCAGTTTGATAGATTTGGTGCCATATTCGTTTTGTGGTTTCTTTTGTGTTTTTCTTTTTAATCGTTTCTTACTTTGTTTAAAATAGTTTTTATAAAATTGTCTTTAAAAAAATAGTCTTAAAAGTTAGTTAGTCGAGTTAGAAAATTAAAAAAAGGTTTTTTTTAATTAAGTCATCTTTGTTTTATAATTTGTTTAAAACTTATTAAAAAACTTTTTTTTACATAATATAAATTGTATCATTAAATCTAAATACATCGTTAGTCAATTGGTAAAATGGCTCACCTATAGTGAACAAACTATAAGAGAGGTATAAGGCGGGTCATTTAGCTTCCCTAAAGAAGTCAGGTTTTTAATATGTTTCGCGTTGACCCGCTTCTCCGCTTCTTTGTGCGCTCAATGGAGCTACCGAGAACCTTTGATAGGATGATGTCGAGATTTGAAGTATTAATTTAACAGTAACATTTTTTTTTCTAATAGTCGTTAAGTTATTTTTCTTTTACATCATATAAAAAAATACAAAAATATTTTTCCTTTTAGTTTAAGTTAATTATATTTTTTTATTTCCTATGACTTTTTGCAAATCGCTTCGGGTTTGCATAAACCCGCGTTCTTGGGGTAAACATCTGGCTAGTCCGTTCCGCGAGCTTAAACATAAAGTCAAAAAGATGACTAAATCTGAAAAGATACCAAACATACCCCTCAAAATCGAATCAATCGAACCTCATCTCAAACAACCGTTCAACGAGGAAGTTTTCGTCGTTACAACCAAAATCAAAATATTGATGGAGAAATTCGAAACGGTTTTTGGTTGTTAGAGCACTTAAACGGTTTTCGGTTTGGGAGCGTTCTGATCAAAAACCAGCCGCCCGGCTCAATTTCCAGCCGCCCGGCTGGGGGTTCGCTGACTTCTCCAAGTTTCATTAATACACCCATTTAAGTGCTCTAACTTCCCAAGTCCGATCAAGTCTCCATAATAACTCATTTACCAGTTGTTTAATGACACTTTGTGCCCAAGTTTTATGCTTGGTGGCCAAGGACTTGTTTAAGTATAAATAAGAGTGTCATACCTTAGTTTTTATAATGGAAACTCACCCCCTTTACCCAAGGATGAATTTTCATACATATTTCTCTCCTAAAAGGCCATACAACATCTGCCAATCTCAAAAGATCACTCAAGAACATCAAGGAAGGTGTTGGGTATAATTTTTCGGCTTGGTACGAAGCGTATAGTCGATTGGAGGCTTGTAGGATACTCTAATCCTTCATCCTTACCTATTGTAATCTTGCTTTGGGTAACTTACATCTTTTACATCATGTTGAACTTTATATTTCATATTGGATCTTGGTATTTGATTAATATCATCATGGAGTAATTTTGTTTTACTTGTTTGGAATTATGTAAACATAGATATGGAGTGTTTGGTATTTTTACAATATTGATTTATGGTTTTGCTTATGAGTTTGCTTGAATTGATATGTGTCTTAACAACTTGTTAGTAAATCATAACCGGATCTATAGGTCGAAAGGATTTCTTGTTGTGGTTTGTTCCAAATATTAGCGCGCGTATATGTTTGGCATTTCATGATTGACAACCATGAATAAAAAAGTTAAATTAACTCATAAAGGTTTAATCTAGATTATAGGTCGAAAGAGATCTTATGAACTAATTGGTAAAATCATATATCTCTCAAATGGCTTGTAATGAATCGGTTTATAATAATTATTATAGGTCGAAAGGGTTCGTTAGTCTAAACCGTGATTTATACAATTTCATGATATTACCCATTGATTGGAATTGTATGACTTTGATTTTGTTTGTTATTGCTTAAGTATCTAACTGATATTCCAACACTCCATTGATTTACTAACTAATTGGTAAAATTATGAGTTTGCTATTGTATGACTTTGATTTTGCATAATAAGTGTAGGGAAATATCTGGTTTATAAGAACCATTTCTAACATGTTAAATAAATAGTTTAGATTAATTCGCGTCTTGTGTGTTTGTTTGAGTCATATGATTGTGTTAATAAATTATGTGGTTTTTGGAGTAAATTTTTGCAGGAAATACTAATGGGACTTGCGTGCAGAAATTTTTCAAAAAAAGAAAAAAAAATTCTTTACAGCACGTGGAGACGGCGTCAGGATTTTTTCTAACGGCGTCGCCACCCTGTTACAGTAAAATCCGTATTTTTTCTAATTTTTTCTAATTTTGTATAATTTTCGGAATTTGTAATTTGCTTAAAACCTGCAGAAAACCACAATTACATTAACACATTTATCATATCCTTTATTTGTTTTCATATAGTCAAAATTTATTGTTCCGCCGATTTTACGCTAGGTATAGTTGTATCCTGTCTTTGATTTGCAGGTTATATTTGATAAGGAGAACCCTAGGAGTTCTTAGGAGTTTCATGTGGACAATTCTTGGATGATGATTTAGTCAGGATCAATTGTTTCTTCTACATCATTGAGCAAAACCAGGGGAGTACTAGTTTCTTTTGCTTTTTTTCTTTTCCCTTTATTCATTTACAGGTACTTCGTGAAACATTGGGGACAATGTTCATAATAAGTATAAGGGGAAATAAAAGCCTTAGAAACTATTCTTTCATTTGTCTTTGCTTTGTCTCTAAAATGACGAGTAATATATCAAAACATAGCGTAGATAGTAATTTTGACCCAAATTTAAAATTATTATGGCAAATACCGGTGAAACTAAGTACTAGTAGCGTCTCACTAGATAGAGAATTATAACTAGCACAAAAACCTTACCACTCAAAAAAAAAATTCCCCTCCCAAATTGTGAGGTTCGCTCCTAGATCTTTAGGAATTCGGGTATCCATCTTTGATACCTAAGATAATTTATACCTTTAGCTTTCTCGAGTTAGGGAAAGAGCAATTGCATGTGTCGCGTTCATAGATTTGTTCGTGCATGTGTGATTTTGTCACCTTTTCTGGAGCATTAGTATCGGTTTTAAATTATATGAGAGTGTATCGGTAGTGTATTAAATTTTAGAACTTGCTTTAGTGATGCATCCCGAGATCGCATAGTGAGTATTATGATTTGCTAAATGATAAGAGGCACTAGGATTAACCCATGTTTTAAACCTGTAATTGTTATTATGGTTACCTCGACTATATAACTATCCTACACCCTTGCCATGCACTCATTTTTAGTGCAGGATTCCCCTAGTACAACCCTCTAAGCCTTTCCTTTTTATGGTTCTCGTAATTTTCTGGTGGATGTCGGATTGTTAATAAAGAGCATTGTTTACCGTTAAACCAATTGTTACACCTAAATCGCCTTAGCCTACCTTGTATGTACTCGTTTTTAGTACATTATTGTTTAACCCGTGTTAATTATTTGAGTACACGGTTTCTAAGTCTTTATCCTTGTAAATACAGTTTAGGACAATTGGGATTCATGATAGTATTTATTTTGCGGAAGAATGAGGAAGAAAAGTTAAGTCAATACCCCTATATTTGTTTGATAGTCTCCATGTTATTTTGACCCACCTCAATTCGGTTCATTAGATTAGTTCATGTATCGAGTATGTAAAAGCTCAAGTGTAGGGGTGTATCCGTAAACCCCAAGTGATGTTATGAAAAAAAATGAGAAAAGTAAAAGAAAGAGTTTGATGTAAAGTTATGTAGAGTTTGTATATCTTTGTCCAAGTGATCGAGTCTTTGGTTTAGCAACCATATCAGTGTGTATTCTTATAAATGATTAACTCACCGCTTCACCCCAAATTCACCCAAAAAAGTCACTCCCTAAATATTTTCCATCTGTTTTTGTTTCCATGTTTATCATATTACACCTACACCCCACAAACCTTTAAAGACCACTTTGATAGTAACTTTAGTACTTACACATAGCGGTGGAAGTTTGATCCTATATCAAGCCTATGATAATTTGTATGCTATGACAGGTAATGAGTGTTAAATTTTATATTTCCTATATTGTTATAATCCATTATACACCCGAGAGAAAGAGAGAATCCAAACACTTAATGTGAGGTGTTAGTGTATAATTTCCATGCTTCTAGTTACAAGGTCTAATTGGTTGGGCTATAAAATCCTTTAAAAAGTAAGTTAAATGCCCCCGATATTGCTATTGTCTAGGTAGAAAAGCTTATTTGCTTGGGGACAAGCAAATCTCAAGTGTAGGGGAATTTGATGAGGTGCAAAAATGCTTAAAATATGTGTTTAATCGTTTCTTTTTGTATTTTTAGCACTTGAAAGACATTTGGAGAAAATACACGTGACTTGGGCTCTATTTTAGAAAAAACGGGACTAGAGTACGACTTTACACAAAAGAAGGCTTGAAGAATTACTCATAAAAGGTGGAGATGGCATCAGGAATACTTACGACGCCGTCTGGACTGTAACCGACATAAAGTACGACTTCACACGCTATTCCCTTAGAGAACGATAACAACCCACGTGTCTTGCCTATACTACACTACAACGGCTACGTACACTGCCTAGCGAGTTGTAAAACTTAAGGCATGCTTGGTTGAAGGTATTAAGGGGTAAGGAATGAAAAAAGAAATCATTAATGATGGTTGGTTTAGTATTAAGGAATGAAGCATTACCCTAAACAAAGGAATACACCATTACCCTACAAATTGAGGGTTATGGTATTGATTACCTATGTGACTAACAACTTCACCACCTTTGTTCCTTGTTTCTTTTTTCCATCGTTTTTTTTATTTACTTTCGTGATATGTAATCCATAAATTAATTGCATGTAATAAATATCAAATATGGACTTTTACATATACACACATTTGTAATTTGTAATATCCTAATCACACATGAACACAGCCAATGAATTCTTTACGTCAACTAAAAACTGTTTTTCCAAAATATTATAATAAAGGTTTACTAATAAAAATTAAATATTAATAATCTCACGTAATGAAATATTGTCCTAGTGGATTAATTGCTATGTATGTCTTACATTATGAATTGTTTTAAGAATGTGCTCGTAGATGTTTATGTGTGTGTTTTATGCATTTGGTAGAACCAAGCACAAGCAATGATTAACATAATACCCATTATATTCCTTAGTAAGCCTTTAACCTTTCCTTTTCCTTTTCCCTTATTTAAACCAAGCACCCCCTTAGTGAAGTTTTTCCACCTCATCAATCAGCGAAGCAAATTTGAGGGGAGACACGCGAGGATAATTGAGTAGAAAAGTATTTTAGGAACATATTTTTCACAGCCAACGGATCAACAATCCACTCGCATCAGCAAAGGTCCCACGAATAGATAACTGAGAACATTTACTATTAAGAATACCATGAAAGAACTTTGTAATCTCATCACCTTCTATATCTCAACAAACTTTAGATTTCTTAGCTGCTTCCAATGAGTCAATAGAATTAATATCGTTGAGTTCTTTCAACAACAAATATCTATCGGATAAAATCTCTTCATTACTACCGCCTTGGTCAAGAATTTTGTCGATATCAGAAAGTTTGGATTGAATGGAGATCTTCGCATCTTAGCATTTTTGGTCCATTGCTTGATGACAATTTTGAGAGCCTAAAGTTTCTTCTTTAAATTAATCATACCATTCGAGTCAACAGTCGCTAAGCTCTTCCATGTATCTTTTACCATTTTGTCAAAGCCATCCAGGTTAAACAAAGAATAAAAAATCTAAATAGAGTAAGACCATAATCAAAACTTAATTCCCGCATGAGAATATGATGATGATCTAATAGATTTCTATCCAAGTAAAAAGTCGAAAGATACGGGAACGAAGCTAATAAGCCTTTGGAAACTAAAAATCTATCCAACTTACTCATCTTATTGGCGGTCTTGTGGGCCTAAGTGTAAGCATAACCATCAAGAAGAAGGTCAATCGAACTTGCTAAGAAAATAAAACTATTGAAATCGTTAGCACCTTGAACGTTGAAAACCGAACCATATCTTTCTTGTTCCGTTCTAACTTCATTAAAATCCCTTATAATCACAGAATCTCCATCACATCAGTCTATTAGATGAAGGATGTAATCCCATAACACCCTCTTTTCTGTTAGATTATGGGGGCATAAACAAAAATAATAAGGATTCTGGAAGACGAAGGAACCCAAGTACCCATAACAGTCAAGAAATTATCAAACGAGGTAATATTATCTTTGACAAACAAAGTAGGCTCCCAAACACATAAAATACCCCCTGAGTTGCCTAAACAAGAACTTAGAGCATAATCAAAGGAAGAATTACTCCCACAACGTCTTAATAGTAACCAACTTCATGCTCTCCATTTTAGTTTCCTGTGGAGCTACAAAAGTAACATGATGTTTCATACATAGCTCCTTTACCCACCTTTTTGGCCTTATGACCAAGTCCTTATATGTTTAAGGACAGAAAATTTATTTGACAACGTTGCATTCTCCTTTAATGACTTCAATGTTTCATATACACCCTTCCATATTGTAGGCCATAGTTTGTCCTACCTTAACTAACTCGTCCATCAATTACAAGATTGAACCGCCTGTGTGAACCCTCTTCGAACAAACACTATTATTCGATGAAAGTTTTCCTTTGGGAACAGACTCTTCAAGCTTATTTGAACTAGAATTAACATGCTCATTTACCTCGTTACTTGTAGCACCTTTTACCTTTTTGTTCACCTCCTCCACGTTAATCACACTTGATGTGAAACCAGGTGGATATTTTAAGTCATCAGCACTATCCTTTCTCTTATTCAGGATATCATATAAATTAAAAGGGTCATCGGATAGAAATTTGTCCTTATCAGGCATTATATTGTTGTGGTTGTAATCATAAGTAAGTCGTTATTGTGCATACAACTTGATTCAAATACCCTCTCAACATCATTATCAGTTGTGACTTTATCTCCAGACTGTGACTCGTCGTCTTCCGCATCTTCTTTATCATCAAATGACTCACCTTCATAAGAATCATTACAAATAAACGGATCCCATGCTTCCATTTCCTTTGCACGAACCCAATACACTAAACCTTTTGCAATGACTTTAAAACGTTCAGCAATTATCTCGTTGAGCTTAGTTTTCACACACAAAAAAATAGAATTTTTTTTAGCTAAATCCTCCCACTCGACAAGGTCACCCCATTTAGATGCCACTTTAGCAAATGTATTACGGGTTCACGCATTTAGAGGCAAGCCTTTGAGAGAAATCTAAATGACTCTCTCATCACTGACGAAAGAGTTACAAGTTGGTTTCAGATAGGAGAACCACGACCCCACACCTGTATGATTCAAAAGTTTCTCCTTGGCGATTGACACCGTTTCAATAAGAACCCATAACCCTACTAAATAAGTGAGTGACAAGTTCTGAAAACCCTCCTTTTCTAGAATAACGTATAGATTAGGCATGGCTGTGATACCTTTTACTTTACCCATAAGAGACAAGCTAAAGTCTCTATCTGAAATACACGAGTCATCAAGAATCAAAGATGGAAGAACCTGATCAGACATGACGTTATTCGTTTAGCCCGATTTAAGAACAAAGACATAAGAACCTGGTGAATTCCTCTCCTTAGCATTAGAGGGGTGGGAAGGAGCAGAAGTTTTAAGTTCTCTATGAAAACGAGCAACATTTGCATGAAGATGGAAGCGCCCAATCCAAATGGTGCACAAGTTCGCGACAAGACGATCAATATTATCAACCTTAATAAACCGGACGAAATCAAATCGCTTACCTGCTTTTGATTTCTTATAAGAAATGAAAGCATCCACAACAACTCCATAATCATTACACACCTTTCAAAGATCGCGAGCCGTAGTGTGATCAGGGAAGTTAGTCACGAAAATTTGAGAGATTGATTGGGTTTGATCCTTCTTAGATCTATAAGACTTCCAATTGCCATACCCCATAATGAATAATCAAACTGAAACCCAAGAAACGAAAAACAAAACCCAATAAAAAGAAACCCTAAATCGAATTAGGGCTTAAAAAAGACCACCAATGAATGAAGGAGAACTAAAAAGCATATCTAACAAAACACAACGAACGAACCCTAAAACATCAAACCAATCTCTATGGTTCCAAAGCAAAAAAAACCTGTAAGAAACTTCGTTATGGGAGATCGTCACGACGTGAGAACACTCACGATAACAGGGCCTTAGCAAGTACATTACAGATGGAATGTAGTAGATCAGAAGAAGTTAAGGATTTTGATGGGAGTCATGTTTCGCCAAAGAGAAAAAGGTTTTGTTGCTCTATGACAGATCGGAAGGGTTTCGTCTCTTATCGGTTAGATTGAGTAAATTAAAATGATTAAAGTATTCATCATAGGTTGTTGGATATGAATCATAGTTTACGAGGTTCGATTAACCAAAAAAGAGAGAACTAAATTAAAAGGGATCTCACTTTCACAAACCTTTTTGTCATTTTTTTTTTGAACGGCGACTTTATTAGAACCACTAGCAAGGAGCTAGTAAATTATAAAGGAATCAAAAAGGGTGTTGAAGCTAACTAACCCAATTCAAAATTCTATTACATCTAGCTACACACCAATAAAAAGAGCGTAAAACAATATTGTCACTATTATGACATTCCTTAAGAGAAAATAACACATTTAATAAACATTTTTTTTAGTTGTAAAGGGTATCAACGTGTCCAAAATGACTAATTGTAGTAAGATTTTATAGGGTTATAATAACATTATTAGGTTAAAGAAAGTGATGGTTGTTTGAAAAAAAAACTCCACATGCCTCAAGCACATGAAGCCACAACACATTTTGTATGATGAAATGAGTTATTTATTATCGATTTGAAAATTGTTACCTATAAGACGACAAGTTTAATTATTATTATTATATGTAAAATCACGTCGAAAGGGTAAATGTATAGTTAAATATGCATGGTTCATTGTATTTGTTTAAGTCGAGTTGCCATGTTATTAGTAGATGCAGTGTTTTAAAGCACTATGATATATGAGTTGTATGAGGAGTTAAAAAGATAATTAATATTATTTTTACTTGTAGCAAAGCAATTGCATTTTTTGGAGCTCTTTTTGTAATTAATTACCATGTTATAGGATCCAAAGCCAAGAAAGTGTAAACTTATAAAAGTGATTATTAGTATCCCAAAAAAATTTACTTCCGCGTTCATGTGTAAGGGTGCAAACAAGCCAAACTTTTATCAAGCAATTTGAACTCAAATTTGAGCTTGACTTGATCGAGTCGAGCTTTTATCGAACTCAATCCCGAACTCGAGCCTAATAAACAAGCTCGAAACACATAACGAGCCGAGCTCGAGCTTTTATCGAGCTTTTCGAACCTTCAAGAACATATATATTTTCATAATACATATTCATATAAACCACCTTAAGGCTAACGAAAATATTAGTATACTAGTAAATATTTGTAAAATGACAATTTAAACATTAATTCTCACGAGTGTTTTGTATAAGTTCTTTGCTTTTAAGCTCATCACTTATTTTCTTGAATTCATTGATGAGTTTGGCTATCTAATTACATGACTAAATGTTTATATAAAATCAAGCTTTTCAAGTCGAAATCAAGCTTGGATGAAAAAAGGTCGTCAAGTTATCGGGTCAAGCTCAAGCCTACCTTTTAATTTTCGAGCCAGGCTTGCTTGTCAAGCTCAAACTCGGCTTGACTTGATTTTTTTTTTTTTTTTTTTTTTTTTGAACGGCGACTTTTATTAAGAAAAACTAGCAAGGAGCTAGAAATTACAAAGAAATAGAGAGGGTTTTTATACCAATCGTCCAGTCTAAACAAAGTTTCAATTGCATCATTATTTCGAACCAGTAATAAGAACTACAAATAATCTCATTCAAAAACGTTACTCCTTAGATTTGGGCTTGGCCTTCGAACTATATTTTAATACGCAACAAAAAATTCCACTAGAAGCACCAATATCACAAAATAAATACCTGTGGAACATGCCTTTTATTCTTCTTCGGCAGTTATTACATTAACGATCAAGACTCTCCATTTCCGTAAGAGTTAATATCCATTTAAAAGGCACGTCCCACACCGATTGAATTAATTTAGAAATCTTTCTTGCCGTGTTACTATGCGAATGAACAAATGTTCATTGGTTTCTTTCCCGAACATCACTATTCACACAAGGATTAGGGATAATATCTATACACGTCTGGAAATGTTAAATTAGTTAGTACGGAGTTCGTCATTACTTCCAAGCGAAGGTGTTTCACTTTGTTGGAACATATCGATTCCACTAGTCTTTAGATCACCTTTCGGATTGTTATCGCGAATCTATCATGTTTCTTGACGGAATGCACGGTTTAACACCAGAATTGTTCAATGTACAAAGACCAGGAATCAGGAGACTGTGTAAGCACAACTGGGTTAATCACTTTCGCTAACTCTTCAACTTGAGTGAGTTCTAGCCTCCTCCTAGGATTGTCCTTCGTAACGATGGTAAAGAATAGGTTGCGCATAGATTGTTTGATACTACTGTGATTAATTTGTTTGCTGTTTTCGGAGGAGCATACGCTATTGGGTATCTATTCCTTAAGCTTGCCCCATCACACCCAAACGTCATCCTGAATAAAGTCGAAAGCATTTCAAGTTCTCTTCTTCATGAACAAAAGCAGGTTAATACCCTTTTCCTCTAAGCCTCATAACCTTTTAATAATTTTTATTCCACATGAAATTAGCTCCTTTACCCGATATTCTCATTCATTCTTTCCTTGGATCCGTGTATAGCCTTGATAACACGGACCAAAGCGTAGCTAATGGGCTAAAATCTCCAAACCCATTAATTACTCAATCCTCTATTAAGAGCATGCAAATGACTAAAAATACCTAGACCACGTGATCTTTAGGAGCATGGAGCCTTCTTCCATTGAACCCACGAAACTTTTTTACCCGAAACTCTCTGTCCAATGAAGAATTTACTTCGAGAGATTCCAGAATTTGAATGACACTGCAGGAAACTTTTAACATTGAAATGTGATAAATAGGCATCGAGCAAGTACCGATTGATTAACATGGAGCCGCCTTTACCAATCGATAACATTTTCATTTCCATCTTGATAGCGTCTTCTAATTCTATCAATAATAGTCATTCAATGATTGAATTTATTTCATGTCACTCCAACATAAGAACCAAGTGTATAAAAATAAGGAGCTTTAAGAACAAGACATGCCGTTGTGTGTGTGGTCGCGTAACGAGAGACTTTACCATTATAACTTCAATGCCCATGATTGTGTTTTGCACATTTTGATTTTTTAAACCTGAAACCTTTTGAAAACAATCAAGAACATGGATAAGAGTAGTTATATTACTTTCGCTCCATTCACCTTATAAAAACGCCTATAATCCGCAAAGAAACATGATGCGAAAGATTAACCTAACACACATCGATACCATGGAAACTACCCAGCATCAAACTCTTTTGAAATGGAAATATGGTGACTTTCATGATTAATTAAGAATAAATCAAGGAAGGTTAACGGATCACCTTGTTTTAAGACCTCTTACCAAATTGACAACATCGTCGGTTGGAACTACCATTGCATAATGCATAGACCCTTTCGAAGAATGAGACAACACTTGAATAATAACTCATTTTTCAATTTATCGCCCTCAAAACCAAATTGCTAAAACCATCATCAAGGAAAATCCCTCCTAACCGATGTCATATGCTTTTTCAAAGTTACTGTGAAAAAGAGAGTTTGTTTTTTCTTCTTCGTTTACATCCAAGACATGACTATGTAAAATAAAAGGACTTCAGAATTTGCCTATCTTTAATGGAAAGCACGATTGAACCTCATTAATAATTCCCCCAAGACTATCAACAAGACGATTGTTAAAATCTTGCACATGATTTTTATATATGCTACCAATGAAGGAATCGGTCTAAAATCCGTTAACAAGATTAGCATCCGGAATTTTCGACATTAAGCAATGAAGATGAATTACTCCACTTTGGGTGTAAATCAGAAAAATTTAAAAAAAATACTCACGCTTCACAGAACATCCCTATCCACAGATGCCAATAAGTGTCTGAAAAAACATAAGTGAATTACATCCGGACCAGGGCTTTGTCAGGTGACCACATTCCAAACCGATTTCCTTATTTTTTCCTTACTTAGAACCTCTCCTCTCCATCATGATTCACTTTGACTCATGACGAAATGTCTGATTAGAAAGTCAAGACTAATAGTAGCAGTAGGTCTTGTCCAGGTCTTACAATAAACGATTGGCCAAAATGGTCGAAGACTCTTTCTTGACATCATTCGGGTTTTCCATCACAATTACCATCAACCATAACCCCCCTAATATTTTGAATATACGCCTTTGTTTATGATAACATGAAAAAAACCAGAATTCTCATCTCTTCTAAACGCCCCATTTAAATTTTAGCCTTTTTTGAGCCATTTCCTTCGAATTCTAAATATCTATCTTTTGGATTTGATGAAGAAATATCTAGCTGGAATGACCAGCTCTTATCCCAACCTCTTATCATTATCCAGGATCATTTTCCCCTCCAACTGTTTTTAAGTTAAGCTGATCGTTTTTCCGGCGTCCCGAAATTACTCTTATTCCAGGTCGATCTGATTCTTAAGTTCTAAGTTTATTCATCAAACTTAGAAGAGCAAAAATTTTATTTCCCCATAGGATGTTATTCCAAGTGTTCTCCACAACTGTGTATATTAACATCCATCTCAAGACAATGACTGGAAAAACGAAATGGAAGTAGGGCCTATAATCGAACCATTTTCTTTAGGAAGAAGAGCCGATGATCCGACAAGAATCTCTCCAAATGTTGTAACAGTTTAATGTGGCTCTCGGCCTTCCACTAATAAACTCTACGAAACCAAGAATCTATCTAATTGATCATCTTTGTTGCGGATCGATTGACATCAAGTAAAGCGACATCCACGAAGTTAACTTCAACCAATCCGATCAAATAAAAGAATATATCTATGAGCACCTATGTGGATTAAATGAGTTCCGAATCTATCAGATTTGACACGAACGTCATTAAAACACCCATGATTATAAAATCCCCGTTTCATTATTACCTCGAAACGAGTAGAAATCCTAAAGAGCTTGTTTTTCTTTACCCTTTGAGGAGCATACACACCATATTCATCATGTTTCTTTCCGTTAACCTCCATTACCTATAGTAATCACATAAATAATCAGGTCACCGTCACACTGTTTTTGCAAAAAGGAATTAGTATCCCATACGCAAAGGATACATCTCCGCAATTTCAACCGACTCACTATTACACATAATCAAAAATCCGAATTCCGACATCCATGTAGTCACAAGAAGTCCTCAATCGTGATCCATTTTTGTTTCTTGTATAACTAAAAAATTCACATTTTATTTTTGTTACGTAAGTCTTTAACCCAATTCTTTCTTGGGTTGTGGGCATGGTCTCTTTATGTATATTTAAAGATAGAAAATTCATCTATAACCTCTTTCCCTCTGGTGTTCCAATGGAGTTCTTCCAAATTTGCTTGACGCCTTTCCATTTTGAAATCCCATAACTCGTCCAACTTTTATACATCTTCAAGTAAACCAACCATGGATCCCACTGTACTAGGAATTTCAGAACCTTGAAGTGACCCGCTGATATAGACCCAATTTGCACTACCTTTCAATTTTATCACTCAATCTGCATCCTGAATTCATCATTTGGTCTACCTTCTTCTCTGATGTGTCATTTTCACATTTATGTGTCAAAGGTGAGAAACCTGGTGGATGCTTCAAAAGCTTATTTCGAATTTATCCTGATCATTCCAATTTATTCGGACGCTTAAGTAGAGATATCAATTTAAATGGGTCTTCCGAAATTCCTTTTCCTTTTTCGAAAGTATTACATCACAATGATTATTTTTCCAGCTCTCATATTCAAATAAAGATCAGGTAATATCTCACCATCACTTATGTTCATCCTTGATTCCGTTCTTTTTAACTTCACCTTCCTCATCCATGGAGTTTTATCTTCACTTTCGTATTCATTGTGAATTTCTGGGACCCAACCCTTGAGTTTCATTAGCTCTATTCCTATACATCATACCTCGTGTGAGTGATTTTAAAATCTTCTTGATACTTTTTCCTGCTCATTCAAATAAACACAAAGTCTTTTTAGAATGAAAACAAGTTCATCTGATCATCCAACAAGTCGAGCATTTTTTTCCCCACTTTTCGAGAATTCTAGGTAAATGTATTTTTGTCCATAAATTCGAGAAGGAACTAACTTCCACTTAGACCCACGCCAATCCTATCCATCCAACCACGAATTCGTTTGTACCTTTATAACCTGAGAAAAACCATGACATGAAACTAACTCTTTTTGTTTGAATTTTTTCTTATTGATTCCAGTGATTTTTGAATTCCAAATAACCATTGTGTCTTCCATTATATTTGATAACATATCGGAAAAAGCCTTCATTCCCCAAAGCCATTTTTCAGATTGGCAAGGTGAAGCAAAAATTTTTACCCTTCCAAAAAGAGCATTATCAAACATTCATAACATAACACATCAACTCCAAAACTATCGATGGTTACTGATATTCTTTCAAACCATAAAACCCGTTTCGTCTTTGTAGCCCATTTAACACACCCTGTTGTAAGATTTTTCATTACCTAAACTCCCACTCAGGGTTTGGTTTAACTGACAGGAGTAGGTAGTAACATTTGGCCTCCTTATTACCCTTTGCCTTAATGTTTTCCCATTGGGTTCTTTGGTATAGGGCGATTTTCGCATGAGTCTAACACGACCAATCACATAATCACGTCAGAGATTTTTAACAAGTCTTTCTTCACTGAATACATTATGAATTGAATATTGACAAATCCCAAACCTTTTTCGTACTTTGATTTTTGACAGGAATGTATGAATCACCCCACATGACCGGATTGCTTGCAGCTTAGAAATAACTCCTTTGCGATTACATTATCCGGAAAATTCGGTAACATAGACAGATGTTGAAAATCCTAATCAACATCGTCCATCTTTGGTCTGTGTATTTCCACATTGACTTAGTAAATATTTGTAAAATGACAATTTAAACATTAATTCTCACGAGTGTTTTGTATAAGTTCTTTGCTTTTAAGCTCATCACTTATTTTCTTGAATTCATTGATGAGTTTGGCTATCTAATTACATGACTAAATGTTTATATATAAATCAAGCTTTTCAAGTCGAAATCAAGCTTGGATGAAAAAAGGTCGTCAATTTATCAGGTCAAGCTCAAGCCTACCTTTTAATTTTCGAGCCAAGCTCAAGCCCTGTCAAGCTCAAACTCGGCTTGACTTGATTACAACCTTATTGGTGTGTAACATGCGAAGCGATAAACTTGATACGTTATATGCTTAAAAGAAAAAACAAAATCATATCATGAATTTATCCCAAATATACAAATATATGGCGATGCGATTACCGTAAAACTTCCTAACTGACTATAGCTCTTACTCTCCCTTAGCATTTTCGTTAAGTCTAACATAGGTATATGCATGGACAGACCTGGTTGAGAGCCTGGTGTGACATAGTCTCATCCATTTTAAGTCACGAAGCGTAAATGTTTCGTGTAAAAGTCTTTTGAAAAATATCTTTTAAGTACATGCAACTCTTATAGTACTAATATTTTGTGCTACTTTCTTTTATAATGTTAACTTTAGTCTGGCTAAACAAAATCTTTATAGAGCAACTTTAGTAATATCTTTTCAGAAATCCTGTATGTCCATCTGCGCACGCATGCAGCGTATGGTATAACAAGAGGTGGAGTCAGAAAGTTTTAGTCGAGAGTGGCACACTTTGATTATTTTAGAAACTACACTACAATTTAGCTATTAGGAAAGACAAATTACAAAAATAAGGAAATATTTTTAAAAAATTGCACTACGCACGTACCCATCGTGCCTCCCCCGTGTCTCCACCACTGAGTATAACCCATCATGGCTTGTATATCGTGAATGTTAAAAGAGTGTAAGAGTTGGCTCATCCAATAACTTCACCATGCACGCTCTCTTTTAGCGTCTTGTTGGGGTTTTTTTTTGAGACAATGTGTATAGACCTATCATGACTCATATATCTTATGTAATGCTAAGGATCAAAGAATTTAAAAGTTGGCTCAGCCAATAACTTTCATATTAATTCAAAGGTTATGATAAAATTTGTAATAAGATAAGGCTTATTAGGAGCAGAACGTGAAATGGTTACCACAAATGTGCTAGGTGTGCATCAATCAGGTTTAAGCACACATTTTTCTTATAATGTCAAAATCAATCAATGTTTACATTAATACAAATGTCATAAAGAGTATAACTTTCTTAGTGCATACGTTATTGTTTGAAGCAAACGCATTATTTACAAACTCCCAATTGTTGTTAACTTATTAAAAGAGACTACACCTTTCGCAAAAACTTTTCCAATTACCTAGTGGTAAAAATTACATACAAACAAGGTCGTCTCGTGAATTTTAGTGGCCCCATGACATTACAATAAAAAGGCTTTTAAGTACACACATAATATACATATGTATGAGTAGTGCATGAACTAATTAAACTCGAGTCTCATCTCGTGTATATATATAATAGAAGTGCATGAAATTTGGTGATCCTCGTGAAGCGATGACTCTGTACAATCACATTACTTTCACTCCTCTAAAGACGGCCATGCATTTAAAATTAACTGATACATAGATTTTGTAATATTCAAATGATGAATAAGTTGTATATGTGTGTATTTTTTCTAAAGCATGTTGTAGATACGTGTACATAAGTTCATTGACTTAACTAATTTCGATATGAAAGTATCACGAACTGAAAAAATATAAACTATATATAACGTAGCTGTTAAAGAAAAAGTACACTTAAAAATAAAATCTTTGGAACACTTGTCGCCTTTTAAATCACTGCAAATCAAATGCTATTGGCAGTTGGAGGTTATTTTCCATTTTGTTAAATATTACTAGTAGAAAAAAAATTAAGAAAATCATCAACTTAGCAAGTTTGTTAAAGAGGGAACAAGTGTTAAAATATTTATGGGAAATAAAATAAGTTATATGATATCGTAATCGTATCATCACCACAAAAAATATACTGTAAAATTTAACAAGTGTCAAAATTAAATAAGCCATTATCCATAAAGATTCATGAAGAAAAAAGTCTAGAGATTTGTGTGAGGTGTAGTTGACTTTTTGAAACTGATATCTTTTCATTTATTATTTCATTTGGAAGTTAACTAATTTTCTTCGTTTTGTAACCTACCAGTATTAAATTTCGGCTTGACAAAAAATAATTAATTAATAAACAATATGTCCCCATATATATAATTTAATTTAACAATTTGATGGGGACTATGTCTCGTGCTTCCGTCATATTATGGCTATATCATATTCAGATTATATATAATTCGCAAATGATATATTTATTGATGTATTTATAAGTTTATTACAAGAAAAAGGAGAACGGGCGACGAAAGTTTCTTCGGCGACATATGTCGCCGGGGAAACCCCACTAAACGATAAAAATACATCCGACGTGACACTAATTGTGGTAGACTTTTTGGTCAAATTTGACCAAACGTTTCTCCGGCGACATGTCGCCGGGGAAAGTGTGGTCCAAGTTTGACCATTTTTGGCATCAAAAATCTTGGCGGTAATTTTTCTCGCTCGACTTTCCCCGGCGACATGTCCACGGGGAAAAGTTTGAACATAATTGAATAAATTATGAATCTTATTTATAAAAACTACTCAAATCTCAATTTAAGTATCCACAATTACACAGAAAACTGATCTCAATGAGATGAACAACCAAACAAACAATCCACCACTGCTATTCAGGTGTGGATCTATTATCTAAATTGATAATAGTTCTATTACAACAATAACAAGATCAAGATCAAGATGATCTATCAAAAAATAGGGTTTACAACTTTAGAGAGTGAGAGAGACGATTTAGAGAGAGGGAGAGATATTCAGAAAAGTTAAAGTCAAATCTGGTCAATCCAGCTTATATAGAAGCTTGACCACCGACTTAGAACTTTGCAAACTTGGCAGCAACAGCCCTCAATCTTTCATCCATTATCCATCTTCAACTAATACTTCTTATAAGACTAAACTAAAAATAAGACAATGACACAATAAGCCCCTCAACAAATATATTTACCTATTGAGACTAATATTCTCAATATCCCCCCTTAGTCTCAACCTGGTAAACATCATACATACCAAGTTTCTTAATCAATTCCAAGTGCTGAACTGTATCCCCTTTGGTAAGGATGTTTGCAATTTGATTTGCAGAATCCACCTTTCCAGTTTTAACAACTCCTTTTAAAACTTTTTCTCTTACAAAATGTAAGTCAATTTCAAGATGTTTTGTTCTTTCATGAAAAACTGGGTTGGCAGCAATCTTAATAGCAGAATTGCTGTCACAATGAAGTGAAACAGGCAAAAGATTTTCTATTTGCAAATCTTTTAAAAAAATTAAAATCCAAATCACTTCACTGGTTACTAAAGCAAGGGCTCTATACTCTGCTTTAGTTGAAGATTTAGAGAGAGTATTTTGTTTTTTACTTTTCCAAGAAACAAGAGAGTTATTAAAATAATACACAATACCCAGTAACAGATTTCCTTGTAACAATACATTTAGCGCAATCAGCATCAGAATAAGCAGTAAGAAACATACCAGATGTCTTAGTAACATGAACTCCCAAACCTGGACAACTCTTGAGATATCTTAATATCTTAAAATCAATCTTAAGATGAGAAGTCAAATGAGAATGCATAAACTGACTTAAGCAATGCACAACATAAGAAATATCTGGCCTAGTATTGGTCAAGTAAATCAACTTTCCCATTAATTTATGATAATCAGTAATATTTTCAAGTAAAGGATCTTTATCACTAGCTTCATTAGACATAAGAGGAGTTTTTGCAGGTTTACAAGCAAGCATACCATACTCAGATAATAGGTCAAGAACATACTTTCTCTGATTAAGGCAAATACCTTTATCAGTATCTACAACTTCAATACCAAGAAAGTCTTTAAGTTTTCCTAAGTCTTTAATCATGAATTTAGACTTAAGAAACACTTTAAACTTCTCAATCTCAGAAACACTATTACCAGTAATGATAATATCATCCACATAAACCAACAAGGCAAAAAACACCCCCTTATCAGACTTGGTATATAGAGAATAATCAGAGTACTAAACCCATTTTCAATCAAAGTAGAAGTCAATTTAGCATTCCATTGTCTAAGAGCCTGTTTTAAACCATATAAAGACTTTTTAAGTCTGCAAACCTTATTATCAGAAAGAAAATATCCTTCTGGTGGTTTCATAAAAACAACCTCTTCTAAATCACCATATAAGAGAGCATTATTCACATCAAGTTAGAAAACAGGCCAAGACATTGACACAACAATATTCAATAAACACCTAACAGTAACCATTTTGACCACAGGAGAGAAAGTCTCCTCATAGTCAATTCCTTCCTTTTGCCCAAAACCTTGAGCAACCAATCTAGTTTTATATCTATCTATCTCACCACTAGACCTGAACTTGATCTTAAAGATCCACTTACTTCCAATAGCTTTTCTACCTTCTGGTAAATCAACCAATTCTCAAGTACTATTTCTAAGCAAAGCATCCATTTCTTGATTCATAGCATCAGTCCAGTGAGAGTACTTAGAAGCTTCAAAATAAGTTTTAGGTTCTCTAGTTTTATTAAGTTGGGTTACAATTTTTTTTTTCAGAATTAAGTTTTGAATAACCAACATATTTCTCAAGACCATATTTAACCTTTGATTCAACAACAAAATCATTATAATTCTTTGGAAAAACACTTTGTCTAGAAGACCTTCTAACATTTTAAACACCTTGAGATGAACTTGGATTTTGATCCAAATTGCCCTCAGAAAAAATATTTTCTTCAAGTGTGGCAACCTCCTCATTCTGAGTGTCAACAAAATCATTACTGCTATCAGCATCATTTCCAGAATCAACTGGAAAATCAGCAGTGTTGATATTGCTACCAGACACAGAAGAGCTGCTACTATCACTCTTACCTTTATTCAGATCATTAGCTACTCTCTCATCATCATTGGGTATCTCAGGATATTCAATGTCAAAAAAGTTTATATGATTAACATCTTGAAAAACATTTGTAGAATCATTTTTTCCAACTTCAGAATCCTTAAAAGGAAATATATTCTCAAAAAACTTAACATCTCTAGAAAAACTGAACTGATGCTTATCAAGACTGTATAACCTATATCCTTTTTTAAAATTAGAATATCCTATCATAATACATTTCTCAGATCTGCTACTAAACTTGTCATTATTATTGATAATGGTAGCAAAACACAAGCAACCAAACACTCTTAAGTGAGAGAGAGAGTATGACATTTTTTATATATCATTTCATAGGGAGACTTTCCATTTAGCACAAAAGAAGGAAGTCTGTTAATAAGATAAGTAGCAGTTAGAATACACTCAGTCCACATCTTTAAAGGTATTCTCCCTGAAACATAAAGGATCTAGCAACATTTAAAAGATGTCTATGTTTCCTCTCAGCAATTCTATTTTGTTGTGGAGTATACACACAAGAAGTTTGATGAATAATCTCTTTATCAGAAAACAGCTTAGTTACAGATTGATTAACAAATTCAGTACCATTATCACTTCTAAAAACTTTAATTTTCCTTTTAAATTGATTTTCAATCAAATTATAGAAAACAATTATGAAGTGAGGAACCTCATCTTAAGATTTAATCAAGTATACCCAAACTGCTCTGGTGTAATCATCCACAATAGTCAAGAAAAATCTAAACTCTTCAGAACTAGTCACCTTATAAAGCCCCCATAAATCTAAATGAACAAGATCACCCAAACTTTTTGACTTATGATCACTTAAAGGAAATGGTTCTCTAGTTTGTTTAACCCTTTGACAAATTTCACAACAAACAGTATTATCCTTTTTATCAATGTTTAGAGAATCTTTAAGAACATTTAGAACAGGGTCTGTAAGATGACCAAGCCTACAGTGCCAATCATGCTGAGATAGCATACATTGAAATCTAAGGGTACTTGTATTACTTTTAATACCTTTATCATTATAGGAGTAAAACCCTTCACATTGTTCACCAATCCCCAGAACATTTTTCAGATTCAAATCCTGATTCAAGAAATAACACATATTCTCATCAAAGGCAACAATAACCTTATTCTCTTTAATCAACTTATGAACAGAAATCAAAGTGACACAATACTCAGGTATAACTATCACATCATAGAAAGTTAAACCATTAGATAATCTGAGATTTCTAATCTTAGAAATATAGGCCTCAGTCCTATTAGGATGACCCACTTTAATTTTAAGATGGGAAATGTCAAGAATAATATCTAATTCTTTATCAGTGTAAGTCATATGCTGGTTTGCCCCTGAATTAACAATTTTTCCATTATTAACAAGTTTAGGTTTAAAATTAGCATTAGAACAAAAAAAAATTCTCAAAATTTTTATGAAATATAGAACTTTTATTAAAATAAGTACCTGCCATATTAGCCTGCACATTTTTCTAACTTTATTGTCTTTGATGAGAGAGATAAGAGTAGCCATTTGTTCATTTGTAAATCCAGAAGATGAACTTTTTCCAACATAATTATTATTAGAAACACTTTGTTTCTTAAAATTTTGACCAGACTTTTTCTTCCCAAAATCAGCAGGGTATCCAATAATTTTAAAACATCTATCAATTGTATAACCATTAAAACCACAATTTTCACACACCAAACCAGAACCCCCACTTGGCCTGTTAATATTCAAACCAGAACCCCCACATTGTCTATTATTAATTACATTATTAGGTCTTGAAGGTCCAGTACTAAAATTCTGATTATTTCTCTGAAAATTTTGGCTATTAGGCACATTAGACACAAAAGCAGAAGCCTGGTTCCTTTGAGAGGAACCAACTATACTACCAACAGCAACTCTGTGAGACTCCTCACTAAAAATAGTAGCATAAGCACTTCTAACATCAAGCAAAGTCTCTCTAGACAAAATAGAGCTTCTAATTTGCATATAAGAATCATCTAAGCCCATAAAAAATTGCATTAATTTCAACAACTGATTATGTTTCTTAAAACCTTCAGAAGCATTACAAACACATTTAGTCAACTCAATCATAGCATCATATTGTTTCCACAAAGCATTTAACTTATGATAATAATCAGCAATAGAAGAGCCATTCTGTTTAAGAGTATTAATTTGATTATGTAAACCAAATATTATTGATCCATCAACCTTGTCATAAGTTTCTTTTAATTCTTCCCAAACATGTTTAGCTCTTTTTGAAAAAATTTAACCTAAGAAAATTCCTCAGATATAGAATTCAAGATCCAACCCAAAACAATTGCATTCACCCTATCCTACTGTTTACCAAGAACCTCATCTGTGTTAGATCTTTTACAAGTACCATCAATAAAATCAATCTTATTCTTTCCTTCTAAAGCCAAAAGCATAACACATGACCAACAGTAAGAGCAGTAGTATCATTAGGATGCAAGTGTAATGGATCACTAATATCTAGTTTACTTATTCTGGTAAAAGAATCATGAATATCATCATCATGATCAGAATTATTAGAAGAATTATGCTCAGAATTATGAATAGGCATGATGACAAACAGAAAACAATATAGAAAGATAAAAACAAACAATCAAGAAAGGAAGAAAGAAGTTCCCAGGTTTTCACACCACTCAAGGTGGCAGATCAAGGGCAGACAGACTCAATTAACACTAGTAAGAGAGAGAGAGAGAGAGAGAGAGAGAGATAGAGAAAGATAAGAGGTGTTACATAGCTTTTAAATGAAATGCAGCGGAAAGTAATACTAAACCGACTATCTTCTTGATTCACTTAGTCAAGAATGCTAGCAGATTAAACAGCAAAAAACCACACCCAATCACCAAGATCCACAAAACCCTAATTCCTCAAATTAGAGCAAATCAAACCCAGAACTTCCAAATCCAATGATTAAGCAATCTTAATCACCAACCAATCAACCAGAGAGAGTAGAATCACCAAGATCCACAAAACCCTAATTTTTCAAAATTAGGGTTTTTTGAAATTAACCATAGATCTATGCAATTAAACCACAGATCTTACAAGAAAACAGTTTTAATTGAAAACTGAATGATTATTTTTGAAAAACACCCAAATTTTATGAAACCCTAATTAATTTTTTTCTTTAAAAAACAATTTCAGAGCAACCTGGCTCTGATACCATGAAGTAATTATGAATCTTATTTATAAAAACTACTCAAATCTCAATTTGAGTATCAACAATTACACATAAAACTGATCTCAATCAGATGAACAACCAAACAAACAATCCACCACTGCTATTTAGGTGTGGATCTATATATCTAAATTGATAATAGTTCTATTACAACAATAACAAGATCAAGATCAAGATGATCTATCAAAAAATAGGGTTTACAACTTTAGAGAGTGTGAGAGACGATTTTTGAGAGAGAGATATTTAGAAAAGTAAAAGTCAAAGCTGGTCAATCCAGCTTATATAGAAGCTTGACCCCCGACTTAGAACTTTGCAAACTTGGCAGCAACAGCCCTCAATCTTTCTTCCATTATACATCTTCAGCTAATACTTCTTATAAGACTAAACTAAAAATAAGACAATGACACGATAAGCCCCTCAACAAATATGTTTATCTATTGAGACTGATATTCTCAATAATAATTAACCATCATTAACTAAAGTCATTAGTGGTTACGATTGTGGGGAGACGTTGCCCATACTTTCCCCGGGGGCATTCCATACTTTCCCCGGCGGCATGTCCCTTGGGAAAAGTTTATACATATTTGACCAAAACGTAGACTAAAAATTTTTTTGCGGGGTATTTCCCGCCAACGTTTCTCCGGCAACATGTCCCAGAGGAAAATTTTGATCAAGTTTGAACTTCTTTCAGTAGTGTGATTAACGGTAATGGCGGGGGTGAAGTGGCATTTTGTTTTCCCGTGACTATATCCCGATGTTAAACTACAAAACCACTTGTCATTTTCGAACTTTCTAGTTGGTTCGAAAGTTTTCGAAACTGTTATTAAGGTTTGCTACGCTTTTGAAACCACGTTGTGCGGACTTAAACTAATAAAGTATTAACATACGAATTACATTACAAAGACGATAAAATTTTAAAAAATAAAACATACGAATTACATTACAAATCGATAAACGTCCAATCAAGAGCTTGCAGTTTGCACACTCTGCATTTCTTGAAGTTCTCGGAGAATAGCTTGGAGGTGTTGAAGGCCTTGAGAATAACTTTGAGTCGTTGAAGCTCCTAAGGAATAAATTGAAGTCGTTGAAGCTCCAGAAGAACCGGCCAATAGTTAACCAGGTTTGGCGGGAGCCAGTTTAGAATAAATGACACACCTTGCTTACGGAATAACAAGGTGCTTGAATGACAATTGGGGTGTTATCTCATTCGAACTTAAACTCTAACCAAAGTTAAGAGAGAAAGAAAACAAACTACTTATGACTAGAACTCACTCAACTTGGTCTAAAATGCTACTAAAATTCGACACAGTACTTAGGAATGACGTCGACTTTGAGATCAAAAGCCAGTTTATGAGTGAACTAAGATGTAGCCTTTTCGCAGGTACTGATGATGAAGATGCCCACGAACATGTGCGGAGAGTATTAGATATCATAGATCTTTTTCATATTCCTGGCGCCACTCGTGACGTAGTAATGCTTAGAGTGTTTCCTATTACACTCACTGGGGCAGCTAGGAGATGGAAGAACTTGCTTCCTGTAGGGTCAATCAGTACATGGGATCTTCTAGAAAAAGAATTTATTAGGAAATATTGTCCGCCTTTAAAATACGCAAAGAAATTAGAAGAGATTAGAAACACTTGAACAAACATTTGTAAAAAGTTTCTCATGTATACCGATAGCATCTCGACTCATTTGTTGAACATTTCATGTACAATGATAACATCTCGACTCATCCGTTAAACATTTCATGTACAACGATAGCATCTCGACTTATCCGTTGAACATCTCATGCAGAACGATAGCATCTTGACTCATCCATTGAAATATCATGTACAACGAAAGCATCTCGACTCATCTGTTGAACATATCATGTACAACTATACTATCTCGACTGATACGTTGAACATCTCATGTATAACGACAGCATCTCGACTTATCCGTTGAACATATCATGTATAACGATAGCATCTCGACTTGTTTGTTGAATATCTCATGTATAACGACAGCATCTCGACTCACCCGTTGAACATCTTATGTACAACGATAACATATCAACTCATCCGTTGAACATATCATGTACAACGATAACATCTTGACTCATCTGTTGAACATCTCATGTATAACGATAGCATCTCGACTCATCCGTTGAACATCTCATGTACAACGATAGTATATTGACTCAACCATTGAACGTCTCATGTACAACGATACCATCTTGACTCCCTCGTTGAACATCTTATGTAGAACGATACCATCTTGACTCCTCCGCTGAACATCTAATGTATAACGATATCATCTCGACTACTCCATTGAACATCTTATCTATAACGATAGCATCTCGACTCCTCCGTTGAACATCTCATGTATAACGATACCACCCTTCGACTCCCCCGTTGAACATCTCATGTACAACGATAGCATCTTGACTCATCCGTTAAACATCTCATGAATAATGATATCATCTCGACTCCGCCATTGAAAATCTCATGTAAAACGATAGCATCTCGACTCATCTAATGTAAATGAACCATGTAAACGAACATCTAATGTATAACGATACCATATCGACTACTCCGTTGAACATCTTATCTATAACAATAACATCTCGACTCTTCCGTTGAACATCTCATGTATAACGATACCACCCTTCGACTCCCCCGTTGAACATCTCATGTATAATGATAGCATCTCGACTCATCCGTTGAACATATCATAAATAACGATACCATCTTGACTCATCCGTTGAACATCTCGTGTATAACGATACCATCTCGACTCATCCGTTGAACATCTCATGTACAACGATAGCATCTCGATTCATCCGTTGAACATCTCATGTACAACGATACCATATCGACTCCTCCGTTGAACATCCTATGTACAACGATAGCATCTCGACTCATCCGTTGAACATCTTATGTAGAAAGATACCATCTTGACTCATCCGTTTAACATCTCATGTACAACGATAGCATCTTGACTCATCCGTTAAACATCTCATGTACAATGATACCATCTCGACTCATCCGTTGAACATCTCATGTACAACGATACCATCTCGACTCATCCATTGAACATCTCATGCACAACGATGCCATCTCGACTCATTTGTTTAACATCTCATGTACAACGATAGCATCTCGACACATCCGTTGAACATGTCATGTACAAAGATAGCATCTCGATTTATCCGTTGAACATCTCATGTATAACGATACCATCTCGACTCATCCGTTGAACATCTCATGTACAACGATAGCATCTTGACTCATTCATTGAACATCTCATATACATCGATACCATCTTGGCTGAGGGATCTAGGCGCAATACTTCGACGGGTGTGCCCTACACCGAGGACCAGATAATGGCCATGGTTCGAAAGGGCAAGCAGCGGGGGTACATTCCCGATGTTGGTAGGGTTTTGGCCGGACATGGCAGGGACGCCATCTCTATCAACGAGCCTAGAGGCGCGTACACACGAACGCCGATGTTGATGAGATAAAAGAAGATAATAAGCGGCTAAGGAAAGAGCTCACTATGGTGTGGAACCTCGACCACACACTCATAACATCTATAACATTCGTTTGATGGCTATCATTTTGAGTGTTAACAATTTAAGAAACTGCTTCATCGAGCGCCACCTCCCCTTTTAAACAAATTACTATTATGAACTTGCCATATCTAATAAGTTGTGGCGCCTATAGCCAGCCTTAAACCACGATACTCTACACACCACTTCCATTCAAGATAAGAAGAAAGTCACATATATTCAGTCAACTTACTCTACTTGACACACCACTTCCATTCGAGATAAGAATAAAGAAAGTTGATCACATCAGTCTATTAACCCACTATGCTTTTGATGTCTTGCCGACATGATAAATTCCCATTACATTAGTCTCCTATGTGGTTTTTGTGTTTCTATCCGTATGTTGGTAATTATGTTGAAATTGTAGGTATCAAAGTAGTCCTTGATTTAGGTATTGGGGTTGTTACACGTTATGTATTTATAAACACGTGCTAGTTCAATTCAAAGTTCAAGTGTCGGTTTATTAAGTTAGACAAGTTTGTTGTCGTGATTAGATGCTTATACGTGTTCCCCATACACTTTGTCTATGAGCTCTGGCTCACTTTTAGCTTGGATCACTTATAGCTCGCTTTCCCCTAACTCAAAACTACCAGCTCACTTCATCCACGCATAAAAGACGAGTAATTTACTAGCTTTAGCTCGAATATGCCAAAAAAATTTCATTGCTTACTCAAGATTCACTACAACTAAATAAGGTTTTAAACATTGTGTTCGATTAGACACATTAAAAACTAATTTTTCTTCACAAACAAGTTGAGTCGAAGTAGGATTCGAGTCTGAGAAATAATTCGTTAACCGAGCTCGAGCTCTACAAATAAAGCACAAAGTGAGCCGAGCTCGATCTTCACAAATGCTAAACGGGCTGAGTTTGACCTTTATCATCTCGGCTTAACTCCTTTACATCCTTAAATAATACGAGATTAACTAGTTTTATAGAAACAATTATCTAAATAAACATAACATGTTAGTGAAACTAAATTTTACAATCCCTCCGAATAACGAAATTTCCCTCTTTCACAATTCATTTGTCCCGCCTCTATTTTTCACCAAAAATCAAATTGTCCCTCCAACCTTATCAACCTCACATCTCAAACTTATCTTTTCATTTCATATCTTGGTCTTCAATTAAACCAAAAATGTCTCCATTATTGATCCTTGCTAGTCACCTCCCACCGTTCGTTATTCATACCCTCACCACCACAGGTCATGGCGATTCATAGTCGTCACTCCTGATTTATTGTTCGTTAGTCATACCCTCACCGCCACAGGTTCTTTTATTGTTCTTTTATCTGCTATTTCTTTATTTAATCATCAAATTTGAGGTGTTTATAGGCCAATTTGGTGTTTGGCTTATTTTAGGCATTGGGGTTCATGTAAGCCCCAATTTTTAAAAGCTTGGAACATGCGTTTTGCTGCAATTTATGCTCAATACAAGGTAGCCTTTTGGAATATATTATCATTTACTGTTAAATTTCTAGCACTTGATGTTTATGTTACTAGAAATTTAATATCTTTTTGTATGAAAGTTTAATAGTGCATAGTTTGCATAATATTGGACAAGTAAACCATGTAGTATTGGATTTTTGGATATTCATGTCTGATTGGTCTAGCCCAATCACTTATAATTATTTGGCAAGTTGGATTTATGTGTATGTTTATGGATTATTTCAACAGTATACGTTTTTATTGCTCATTTGTTTTTAATTGTTGATTTTACAAAGTTATGCGGTTTTAAGCTTGACAAGATTTGCTAGTGTCTAATGTGGTATAGTACTTAGAGCTTTGAATTTTATTTTTGTGTGTTTTTTGATATTACTTGGCTTGTGTTGTAATACTAGGACAAATCACTCTAATTTTGATAGCCTTTTTACATATTTGATGTAGGTAGCTTTGAATTGTGTTGTTAGGTGTTACTATAATTTCGAAAGCATAGTTGAAGAATTTTATTTCATTGATTAGTTGAGATAAATCGTAAATGAGACGTGTGTAGTGTGTTTCGATCAGTATATGTATGTGTGTGTTTGGATTTGTAGCTTGATAGTTATTTATAACTTATTTAAGTTCGGGAGCACCAGGCCACCAATGTGACGTATGCAGGTACAACAGCTGCTAGAAATGTTGAGGAGCACCAGGCCACCAATGTGAGTTAGGAGGTGACACTGTGTTTGTTTCAGAATCCATATATTATGCTTATAAGTAAGTTGAAATTGATTTGTGTTGTAGCACATCACAAGGGGTCTGAATGTGTTTCAGTTCAAGGTGTGTAAGTACTTACTTCAAGAGATAGAAATCCATTTATGTTAAACCAATGTATATATGTTTCATTTTTATATAACAGATGGTTACCCTTTTGTTCTTGTATATGTACCTAAACCATACTTTCATGTGCAGGTTTGTGGTTTATTAGCAATCGAGGAAGAGGGTCTGTTTTTTTTTTGCATAGGAAGAGATGTCTTCTCCAAAGAATAATACGAAGTAATGTCTTATTTACGTAGGTAGTGGCAAGTGAATACATAAACTGTTAGACATACTTTTCTTGAATATTTTGTTGGATTTGTATATCTCGGCTATTTTGTATATACATTTTGAATGTTGAATTAATACTCAAAGTTGGAGATTATTGGATTGCTCTACTTAATTTGAATTTGTGAGATTTATGTAAATACATGTGTATATTGTTTATTACTGTATTATTTGAATATGCACCTGCACAAAAAAATCCACCTGGGCGCCAGAGATTCTTTGCCATGGTTGACCTGGTCAACTCTATAAATGAGTTTCCCCGGGGACATGTCGTCGGGGATTCTCTCATATGTCGCCGGGGATGCTTGGCTTAGGTTGACTTAGTCAAGTCGCCAGGGATAGTCGTGAGATTAATTAATTAATTAATTAATTAACTCTAATTAATGACAAACTATCCCCGGCGACAAGTCGTCGGAAAAAACATTTAACGAGTCAAAGGTTTTGGTTGACTGAAAATGTGTGGGCCCAGTGTTGTTGCCGGGGAAAATAGACGGGGATTGAATCCTTTTGGAGCCTCCCCCGACATATATTCCCCGGCGACATGTCCCCGGGGAAAACTATCCCCGACGACATGTCCTCGAAGAAAGTATGAAAATGTCGCCGGGATAGTGGCGAATTTTGTAGAGTTATTATAACTTTATGAGTTTATGACAAATATAATTTGAGTATCTTTAAATCCTATTTGTTACATACACGTTATCTTGATATGAAGTGTGTAGCTAATTGTCACCAGATATGTTTTCTATCATCATTAACTCAATTATGTGGAGAAAAGAAAACACAAAGGCAAATTAGTCATAATATTTAATTCTTCTAATTTTATCTCATGTACCGTAATCAATTCTATATGAAACTATTATGCCAATAAGTCATAATATTGACAATGCAAATCATTTCGATAATTCAACCATGAAAAATTCGCCAAAACCCTATTTGAGCGTTTTGGGCGGCTCAAGTTTTCTCGAGGCCTTAAGCAAAATTTTAAAATTAGGCCTTTCGAATTTCTTTTTCTTTTTACTTAATGTTAGCTATTCGATTCATTAGATAAATAGAACATCAAACTATCAAACCAAAAACAGTAAAAGTTGATTGAAGATAGTTTAGGTTTAACGAAAGAACGAACTAATATGAACACTTAAGCGAACGGACATTGGTGTTCATGTTTGTTCGATGAAAAATAACTTATCTTTGTTGGTTAATTATTCATAAGTGATTTTTGAAACGTTTAACGTGTTTCCGGTATTGGCTAAAAGTTATTACAATTTGTGGCATTAAATCAGCTTAATCAATCATTTCGTAATAATAATAAGATGGACCTAATTCGTGTTTCTTAAACTCAAATAAAGGCTTAGTATTATGGATCTAAAAAAAACAAACAAAAACTAAGCAAATATCCCTAGGCAGATTTAATTTAGTCACTAGGGGCTTTAATATATTCAGACCTCAAGATGATTCATAATAATAAATGTGACGGACTATTATACATAGAGGTCGTTAAAAAACCACGGCCTTAAATATTTGGAGGCGTAAAATGGTAGCTTTAGTTACTTTATCCTTTAGCCACCACTGGGAGCGTTCACAAGACGACATGCTCAAATGAATTGTGTAATGTTGATAAGAACCGATCAAGTATATTAGACATTATCGATACAATCCATCGCCACAATATTACGTATTTGAATTATATGTTTTTTGTTCACCGTACGCCCTATATAGTTTCACGTCATTACTCCACGAAATGTAAAAACAAAGCATAAGTAATTACTTCAATTAAATTGCATCGTCTCACGAGGACGAGTTAACATCGTCATTGTCATATTTGCTACAATCGTACGATATGGATTATGGCCGGCTGCTACGTGTGGGTTTCTCCTTAGTCTAAGTACGATAATGAATACGGAGTAAGACATAACGTATGTGTAGTTATTTGATTTGTGGGGGTCGCATGTTGAATTGAATGGTAGCAAAAATGGTTTAGTACTCAGTTTGGTACGTAACTCAGTTGATTGGTTTGTAGGGGTCGCATTGCATGTGATATGTACATGCATGCATTCTCGAAATTGATTTTAGTCTATTTACTGGAACACAAATTTTTCTACTTAAATGAAGGAAAAATAAAGTAAGAAAAGCAAAATAGTACCAACAGAAACTATGAAAAGTATGTCACGTAATTATCACTGCGACCAACTTTGTTTTTTCCATTATTTCTTCTGCTTGACGTTAAAATTTCCAGTCATATTAAACGTCAAAGTTAAGGTGCCAAAACAGAAAAACAAAACGCGTCCTAATACTCGTTAATAATATTCGATCATCTTTTACAAAAAAATTACTATACTTTTTAGTCAGCTTTTAAACCATGTTTGGCCGGTGCATGATCAAACTTAAAGTTTGGGCATCTTCTATATGTTATGTACTTTTTGTTAAAATAGGTCCAGAATGTAGATCATATATTGTCATATTGACAGTGTTTAGGGACGGATTTAGGGGTTCTAGATAAACTGATGGATATTCGCTGTTTAAAGTAATTTTTTGTTAAAAATTATGATTTCATCGAAATGAATCTGGTCCTGAAGTTTTGTGTCACACAAATACATGTTGTGTTTAGCTAGTCGACAAATATATCAAATGAATTTTATGGCTTCTTAATTTGTTTATTACTTTTAATGAAATCGTACATAATAATTTATTTTTCTTTACTTTGCATTCAAGAAAAAAATTGTACACCTAATAACTTATAATCTCGAGTCCACTTCTAATAACGTTGGTTACAATGACAAAGGTATTAGCCTATTAGGTATGTACGAGTCGGCATATTGCCCGTGCGTTGCGGCGGGGCTAATCTAATGTCGAAAGATATTTAGCTTCGATAATAGTGTGTTTTCGGTATTTTTGTATGTTTTAACAATTTTTTGGTATACAATCGTTATTGTAAAAAAAATGGGCCGAGTACTTTGTCCATATATGTTATAGATTTATCATTTCGGCCGACCACATGCACTAAAAGGAGTCCGACTAAGGATTCAAACATTTTTGACAGTTTTTATAAAAGCGTGCGTATTTCAGAAGCATTGCAATATTGGCCTCGTTTTGTTCGCAATTCGAAGATCTTTCCCCGGGTATTTTTTTATCTGAATAAATCGGTAGATATGTGTTATATATTTGATAAATAAAGTTTATTATATAAAAAGTCGTAAATAGTTAAAAGTTGAGGGTCCGTTTTGTAAGGTTTTTTTTTTTCATTTTGGGCCGGTGCTTTTTTTTTACTTTGGGGATATGCGTTATATATGTGATAAATATATATAAAAAATCGTAAATAGTTAAAAGTTGAGGGTACGATTTGTAAGTTTTTTTTTTCTATTTATATTAAAGTTCAACATTTTTTATAAAATCATACGTATTTCAGAAGCATTGCAATATTGGGTTCCTTTTGTTCGTAATTCAAAAATCTTTCCGCGGATTTTTTTGATCTGAATGATTCGGTAGATATATGTTATATATTTGATAAATAAAGTTTATTATATAAAAAGTCGTATAGTTGAAAGTTGAGGGTCCATTTTGTAAAGTTTTTTTTTCTTTTTATTTTGGGCCGTTGGATTATTATTATTTTTTAGTTTGGGCCAGATTTTGGGCTAATGTTTTTACCCACTATATATAGATGAATAAATAAAAAAACAATTGAGCCGGCCCAACCGGCAGCCCAAAAATTGGCCGAGCCCAGCGTTCCCAAACGACGTCGTCATCACCGATTATAGTATATTGTTCAATAAAGGCCATTTATCCAATTATCATTACATTACGTTAAAAAATAATGTTGCTTATAGATCGGTCAATTCGATTTTCAATAATTTTTTAGAAGGTTAATAAGTTATAAGCATCTTTAACATGTGAATGTACAAATTTATAATGGACCAAAAACCTAAATTTGGGATGTGGGTTGTTTTTCATGTTGACACATCAACATGTTTCCAACGTAAAAACAAAAGACACTTTTGAGGTAACGAAATTAATATTATTCAAAATAAACCAAACATCAAACTTCTTAAACAAGTAAGTCACGTTCTAAACAAGAAAAGTCAATTGTCCACACAACCATTCCAAATCAACCACGTCGTGAACTCAGAATCCAATCCTCATAGCTCAAACAACTCTCTTGATTCAGTGATGCACCAATGAAAGTTGGCATGAGCCGAAACTCGAACTCTTGATATTAGAGCATGAAAGTGAAATATTTTTAGTACATTTAAGTCAACTAGCGCAGTATCCGCACAAAGCAGCAAGTTTCGTGGTAAATGTTGTTTAACAATTTATGATTTTATCTTTTTATTCGAATATTGTCTAACAAATTTGTAGGACTAATGATCACTTTTTCAGGGGGACGGGGTTGATCAAAGAACACTAGATGAATCATGGTTGTAGCGAGAGAAAGTAGAGAGAGAGGAGAAAATACTATTTGTTTATTAGCTTAAGAATTAGAAAGATACACAAATGATTTCACCAACACATCTCATGGAGAGCCATGAGGGATATTTATACTAGAAAGAAAAAGCAAACTATTCCAAGTTTAGATAAATAACCCTTGCGTGATACGCAGTATCCAAGTCTAGTCCAATTCACGTGTAAGACGCCGGCTTTACAAAATAGTAAGGCTAACAATCTCCCTTCAAGATAGTGTCACACGTGAACTGGTTACAATGTTTCATACAAGCAAAAATAAAGTAAAATGATGAGAATAAAGTCTAGTATTCCTTGAGATTGTCTTCAACGACCTTGATCTACTTGAATACTCCAGATTTATTTCTTCAGCTTGCAGACGAACATAGTGTAATCTTCGGCTCCCTCCCAAACAGACACCCCTGAGACTGATAAGAATTAATACACTAGTCTTCTCAAAGACCTCCTTTCTTATTTAGGATACTCTGTGGGAGGGATGATATCATCAACATCGTCTCACTTAGGAAGCATCCTAGTCTTGTTGAATTCAACCTAAAACCTTGAAGTACACACTTTATCCTTTTCCACGAAGTCAAAACCGCAGCACCAAAATCAATTAAGACTCGGAAATGCACTTTTCTCCCTCCAGGAAAGTGATGGTATGAATCGATACACCAAAGTCAACTAAGTCCCGAGTGTAAGCAATTTGTTCCTCAAACACAGAAGTCGAAATGGTAACATCAAAGTAACAAGTTGAAGCACTAATCATCTCTGCTGACTAACCTCCGGTATATATTATAAAGCCCGATAAAGTGAACTTGTTGTGCGTCATTGATGTACACATTTCTCCCTCCATGATGATGACATCTAAAGGAATCATCATACTCATGTGTACATCGTATCCTAACTGGAACTACTTACTTAGCATCATAACCCGTGATTGCATAAGCAATACACTGTGAGAAGATGTCGGAAAGTACTCTCTTTACAAATCTCTCTTGATCAACCCGATCTAAATCTCCTTATCTATTCTGTCCGCTAATACTGATGACCACTGATGGAGACAACGCGATAAAATGGGCCTGAGAATGAAGCAAAATCCCAGACTTGTGACTTAATCTTGTACTATCCGTGTGACGAAGAACGGTGCAGAGGAAAATATCTAAGTACCATATACTCACCTAAAAGTATATAAAGAATACAACACCTCTTGATATCTCCTCAACTACGTGAGACACTAAGTACTACAACGTAACTCCTTTAAGTGATAGCTATAACCTGTTAGTACTACAATGTAACTCCTTACATCAGGTATAACTAGATAATCCAAGTCTCAATCACAAACCGTATATGCCCGAACAAGTCATATTCGTTATAGAGAAATTCAAAGACGAAATAAGTACACTCCCCCTGAAATCCTACTTCAATCCTAAATAAGTAACATCGGACAAGAACCCTGTAGTCATAAAAACTAAATAATAGTCATTAAGAGTGAAGGTGAATTTTGATAAGGATCGTTTTAGCATTAATTCTATCTTCCCATCTAAGTTTAGGTCTACCCCTTCTCCTCGAGCCTTCAATAAGCATAGCTTCAACTCTCCTGACTGTGGCAGTTTGTGGTCTCCTCTTGACGTGCCCAAACCATCTCAGCCTTCCTTCCCTCATCTTGTCGATTATAAAATCGACACCCAGTTCTACTCTGAATACTCCATTGGGTATTATGTCTACCATGGTTTTACCGGAAGTCTACCTCAACATTCTCAATTCTGCCACTTCCACCCTATTCGCTTGGGCTTTCGTGATCAGAGTGCTGGCCAATCACGAAATCCCAAGCGAATAGGGTGGAAGTGGCGGAATTGAGAATGCTGAGGTGGACTTTCGGTAAAACCATGGTAGACATGATACCCAACGGAGTGTATAGAGTAGAACTGGGTTTTGATTCTATAATCGACAAGATGAGGGAAGGAAGGCTGAGATGGTTTGGGCACGTCAAGAGGAGACCACAAACTGCCCTAGTCGGGAGAGTTGAAGCTATGCTTGTTGAAGGCTCGAGGAGAAGGGATAGACCTAAACATAGATGGGTAGATAGAATTAAGCTGGACATGAAAGAGCTCCTCTTGTTCGAGGACATGACCTCTGATAGGAATGAGTGGAGAGATAGAATTAGAATTAGCGGGTAGTTTCCCAGCTTTCTTCTTAGGTTTAGATCCCTTTTTTACCTTTTGCCTTTTTCTATGCTTTGTGCTCTTTTGCTCTTGATCGCTGTCTTATTTTATCGATTGTGTGTTTTTTGTGTTTTGCCTGTTCGTTCTTGCTTTGCTTGTTTCTGTGTGCCTTTGCCTGCTTGTGCCTTTTTTGGCTTTGCGCTGTGATTTTCTCTTTGGTTATCTTTTCTCCTTTGGCCTTGTGTGTTCCTTTCTTCTCGGGTCTTTTGTTTTTAGGTGCTGGTGTGCTTTCGTGTTTTGCCTTTTTGTTGCCTTCTTAGGGTAGGGCCTCTTGGCCTTTTTAGCTAGTTTGCCCCGCTGTAGAGATTATTCCTTTTCTTTGGGTCTATATGTGCATTTTGTTCTTCTCTGTGCTTGCCTTCTCGTTTTGTAGATTGTGTGTAGTATTTTCCATTCTCATTATTGCTTTAGCTGCTCGAGTGTTCGTATGCCTGTTTTGTGCTTCCCGTGCTGTACCTTTGCTTGATTTATATATATATATATATATATATATATATATATATATATATATATATATATATATATGTGTGTGTGTGTGTGTGTGTGTGTGTATATGTGTGTGCGTGCGAGCGCGTGTGGCTGTGTGTCTGGGCGTGTGTGCGTGTGTTTGTCTGTGTGTCTGTGAGTGTCTGGGTGTGTGTGCCGGTGTCTGTGTCTGATGGTGTGTGTCTGGGTGTGGGTGCGCGTGTGTGTTCGTGTGGGTGCATTTAAAAAAAAAAAAAACGCTCCCTCTCCCCCTCTCTTGTCTCTTAGCCGGAGGTCTACTCGGAAGCAGTCTCTTTACCCGTAAAGGGTAGGGGTAGGATCTGTCTACATCTCACCTCCCCCATACCCTGCTCAGGCGGGATTGGGTATCGTTGTTGTTGTTGTTGTTGTTGTTGTGATCGTTTTAGCATTAAGTGTTGTGTTTACTTTGGTTTTTGTGTTTTGATTATCTTGAAAT